>BTPG01000003.1:144671177-144728677 GCA_036245525.1 Semisulcospira habei
TCTGAAATACAAATAAAAGTTGGGTCTATGAGAAGTGTGAAATACTAAAACGATTGTGTGTGTACCTGTGAGAGAGAGAGAGAGAGAGAGAGAGAGAGAGAGAGAGAGAGAGAGAGAGAGAGAGAGAGAGAGAGAGAGAGAGAGAGAGAGAGAGAGAGAGAGAGAGAGAGAGAAGAGATGAACAATGAACAATGAACCTTTATTTTCCAACGGTAGAAGTTATTGGTAACAGGACCAGTTTTCAAACTTGCCGTTGCTACATCTACTACATAAGTGACATAGACATGTAAACATACACATACCACACACTGCTGCATGCACTGCTGCATTCGCTTACGCACGCACGCACGCACCACGCACATACACACACACATACACACACACATACCCACACACGCACTCAGGTACGCACGCATGCACATCACAACTCGCGCATGCACGCACACACGCACACACACACACTCATGTACACCGCAATTCAGTACGCATGCACACACGCACGAACACTCACACACACACACACACACACACACACACACACACACACTTACACACGCACGCACTCAGGCACATACGCACAAAAACAAACACACGCTCTCGGACACGCACTCCAGACATTCCTACCCGCATACGCGTACGCACAAAAATATAAAATGAGTAAAAATACAAAGTAAAGCAATAAACAAAGAATCATTAAGTACATTAAAGTTCATACAGCAAGGGCAAATATGTATGCAGGTGCTATCTCCCCCCCCCCCCTCTCTCTCTCTCTCTCTCTCTCACGCCGACACACACACACATACACACACACACAGCATGCACGCACGCGCACACACACACACACACACACACACACACACACACACACACACACACACAGAGTCACACATACTGAGAGAGAGAGAGAGAGAGAGAGAGAGAGAGAGAGAGAGAGAGAGAGAGAGAGAGAGAGAGAGAGAGAGAGAGAGAGAGAGATCAGAGAGAGAGAGAGAGGGAGAGAGAGAGAGAGAGAGAGAGAGAGAGAGAGAGAGAGAGAGAGAGAGAGAGAGAGAGAGAGAGAGACCTGCAACAAGATAATTACATTTAAAGCATATATATGTCTTCGTTTACACACTTCAGTCAAGCTTAGATATATATTTATGATCTGAAATAACAGCTTTTCTTTTTAGACCCCTCCCCCCAAATGATGGACAAAATCTTTGCTACCTTATGACTCGTAGAGTCTTCTTAGGCTAATGATAGCCAATGGAACACACCAGTCATTTTGTTTAATATTAATTATTAAATTGAAACACTCAATCACGTATCAATTTCAGGTTGTATTTAATTTAATTTTTTTTTTTGAGAGGGGGGGGGGGGGGGGGGCGGGGCAGTAAATTACTCACCAACACTGCTTTTACTTGTTCCCATGTCACTGTTTCGAACTCCACTGCCAGTGGTCTCACTTTGGGTTGATTTTTGTCTCTTTCGAGGAACTGCATCATCTGCCGTTTAGAAAAACAACTTTTATTATTATTATTATTATTATTAAAGGTTTTCTTATATAGCGCTTACCTGTAAACAGCTCTAAGCGCTTTACAATTTACTCAACAACAACAAACAAAAAGAAAAAAAAAAAAAAACAAAAACAAAGACATAACATAAAAATTAAAACATGAAATTATCCTAAAAGCAACAACAAAAATGTAAAATAAAATAGAACCGTCTTTTCAACATCTTATATATGATTATGCATTGCAGGTGTTAACACGTCTACTACAATTTTATAATAATAATTTAATATAAAAAAACAGTGGTTTTCTGATTAGTTCTTAGCTTATTTTAAATTTCATCAACAAAAGGCCTAAGGGTGAATAATCTTATTTTGTAGCACGCTGTTCACAGGCATAGGAACTGTTAACAAATTTGCTGATTTTCAGCAGTTGGCAAAATTTCAGCACATTTTTATTTTCCATTTTATTATGTGAAAAAGGCAGTGGTTGGGATGCCGTCATGATGGCTTCTTGTCGTTCCAAAAACCGAAGTCGTCATGACGGTTTCGCACCCGGAAAGGCTATGTTGCCGTCACAATTGATGGCGACGCTGTCAAAGTGGTGTCAGATAGGCTATGGTTTCCATAGTCAGCCATCAAGACGGTTCTGTTCTGCTCTCCGAAGAGATTTACGTCACAATACATAGCTAGTAAGCTGCACTAGTGAAAACGATACCTTATAACTTAGCCCTTGGTTTTGTTATTGAAAACGATATTTTGCCGTCCAAAGATTTTTTTTATAAATATAAAAGCAATATTGATCATTGATGCCGATATCTTTATTCTTTAAATTGACATTTTTAAAGTTATATATCATAATACTTTGTGAAATAAATTTTAGGCTATGCATTACTTTAATTGTTACCTGTTTTGGTATTTTAATAAGTGGGGCTGTTTTATATCTATGATATTCATTATATGCAGCTAGTATCAGCTCCTACAGCATAGGCTACACTCACAGGAAGGAAGTACCGGCTCCATCGCCACGTGCTCATTTGAATCGAATTCGGAATGGGTGAATTTTACCTAGTTCTACTGACTACATTTCTTTTATGAGACAAAATTGGATTTAAAAATGTACCCACCTTCTGAAATGGAGCTTGATGAAAACCAGCATGACAGTCGCCTACTGCCATCAGCATCTGTTTTTTTTCAGTTTCGGCATTTTCGAGGAGACAGCAAAAGTGAAGTGTTACCAAAGAAAATAGATCTAGATTTAAACTTCCCCCCACAAACCTTAATGACGTCAGACGTCTTTTCACTGATCTTTCTCGGAAAGACATGCACTGAAGGAAAGCAACTCTTTTGGGTACCTGGTCGATTCAACGGAAATCCATTTCAACGATGTTTTTGGACGATTCAACGATGGTCGTTTTAACGGATGTTCGTTACAACGAATTATCATAATTATCAACTTAGCGTCTTAATTAATCTTTCTAAAAAGTCGTTTTTGGGGGATTAGGGCTGTATCAAGGTGAAGGCGCTGGAAGAGGCTTGTGGCCAGAACAAGAAAATATGGCTGCATTTACTAATTTAGGGTTAGGGGTTGGGTTACTTGGTTGTTTCAACGGGAAAACGTTTTGGACGTTTAAACGGATCCCTTGAAATGGATTTCCGTTGAATTGTCTATAAATAACTCTTTGTGCCTTGGATCAAAAGTGACTAAAAACTGCAATGTTTTAAAAACAATAAAAAATAATAAAACTTTGGAACTCCCTTTGCATAAAAAAAATTCACTGTTCTTTTTTTTTTTTTTTTTTTTTTTGTTTTAGTTGGGAGGGGGGGTTCCGGAACCCAGGTACCCACCCCCCCCTGGGTCCGGCCCTGCGCTTAAAAGCATCAGCTAAATCCTGCCCCACTGAAACTGTCACTTATAATAACCTATCCACAAGCATCCCGTACTGAGAGTCAGTTGCCGAGTTGACAACCAGCGGCTCAACTGAATGGTCGCCCCATGTCGACAATTTTTGCAAAACCTTGTCAAGGAATGTATTTCTGCTCTCGATGCTTAGACATGCTTAGACATCTCCTTCTTAGTACAAAGTGCCGTACCGGCATTGTTGTTTCACGCATACTGAAGCCACTGTGACCATGCGTCCTCTTTGTGGGACGAATGCAGTGAACTTTATCATGAAAAAAATCAACGCACTGTATCATTGTTTAGTTAAAATAATTAATCCAAACCCTACTTCCCCTTGGCCTGCCTCCACTGAAAGAACAACTCAAATTTAACCGGCAATGGGTCCTCTCGCCCAACATATTTCAGTCTTTACCAAGTCCCCGAATATCTGTGCAGGCTATTTTACTGACTTCAGCCCTAGGCGTCACAGGGGCGGATCTTGGTGTGTGTGTGTGTGTGGGGGGGGGGATCCTAGGGGTCCGGGAACCACCACCCCCCCTCGACCCCAAATGTTTAAAATGCTATAACAAAGTCCCTTTTTGGGGTCAGTGTTTGGAACCCCCATCTCCCTATTTGATTTTTGCCGGACCCTCCGCCCCCCCCCCCCTCCGGGGTAACTGATCCGCCCCTAGCATCAGCTTAACACGAGGAATGGCTACGCGGAGGAATCCTTATGGTAACCCTTTAGTTCCAAGGTCCAGTTGAATGCTCAAATTTTGGAGGTGTTGCCTAACGACTATGTACCACTGAGTTGCAGGAGATGGACTGATGTAAGAGTAATGTACATTCCTTTACTGTTTGTGATGAGTATGTATTGTAGTGAAAACTGATGTCGACTCCACAAACCCGGGCTTACTGTCTTTTGCGTTCACAGAGCAGATGTTTTTGTCGCTGTTTGTGATAAAACAAATGAAGACAAATTTGTCAGCGAGTCCATGACTTTTCTTACAATAAATGACTCGCACGCAGAAAGCTGTTATCATGAATGGAGACGAACTGAAAAGTGCGTCAGCTCAGTTGGATGGAGTAATCAGCCGATGTGATGCGGCCGGGATTGTGTGCAGGTCTGTGAATTTGGACAGACCTGCACACAACTGATTAGACTCCGCCGCACATTCAAGCGGCAACGCCAAAATTCCGACGAGATTGGGATTAGGAAATGTTCTGTTCAAAAACAAGGGTCCGTAGCATGAGTAAGCTACGCCAGCCACTAAGACTGAAATGTGTTGCGGCTATAACGGAGCCCCTGGCTTAGTGACTGGTGCAGGACTAAGGACACTCGTGCAACTGGGCCCTTGTGACACTAACTTGACCCGGTCATCAAACGAAAGTGCGAACATTTGCCATGACATTTTTTTGCCCCCCCCCCCTCTCCCCCCCCTAAAAAAAACCAAAAAAACAACTTCATTGCAGTTTTGCAGAATTTGGTGACTGGAAGTGGAACTAAAAGAAAAAAAATGAATGACAGGTTTTCAGGGGGTTCATAGGTTCATACCCACCAAACTACACATGTACAAGTTTCTATTTTCATTTCGCCTCGTAACAGATGTTGTCGTGTGTGCGTTGCTCTATATATGTATACAAGTGTTATAAATTTTCTTGAGACATCTTCACATGACAATACTAACAAAATGCTTCATCATCACTCTTCAGTTTTGTTTTGAACACTCCATCTTTGTGTTCACTGACAAGTATTGATAAGAATTAACCCAGCACCCAACCGCAAGGAACATAGAACCTCATGAGCCCCCGGCCCGCAGGTGCGGGGGCTCAGGAGGTTCTATGTTTCTTGTCGGTGCCAATTTGTATCCGTGTTCGTTGGACTCATCGGGTACTTCGGCGTTCTATTCACGAAGATTTCAGAATCACAGTCTGCCGGGCTAGTTCTGGAGGTGAAGGCGTGAATGCTCAGGGATGCTGTGCGAAAGCGTTTAACATCTTCCCGTCGTTGCAAAACGTCTTCGGGCCCACGACGGCCGCAGTGGGTCCGAGGACTTATGTTTACTGGCTCAGTACATCACACACCACAATGTATATATCAGATTTCTGAGCGAACCATGTTCATGTTTAGTGTGAGCAAATCGATCGAGTTCTAATTGACGTTCGTTAAACAGATGTTTAATTTCTTACAACAGAAAATCGGTCGGTGTGTTTTAGTCATCAAATGTATTTACTTGTTTTATGTTCACATTTGTTGTTTTCACATCTGTTTTTTTTTTTAAAAATCCGCTGCAAACAAATTTCCCATCTTGGGACAATAAAGGTATTCGTATCATCAAGATCGAATCTTGGCGCGCAAGGATTTTTGGGAAAGGGAAGTATAGCAAGCAAATTCATGAATATTAATTTGCTTGTTATACAATATATCAATATATGTGTCAAAAAAGGAAAAACCTTTTGGAGTGGGTATATATATATATATATATATATATATATATATATATATATATATATATATATATATATATATATATATATATATATATATATATATATATATATATATATATATTCACTTTACTTTTAAGGTGTCGCCTGAAGCCAAAAATGCAATCAATCAGATTAGCTCCAAGGGACATAATTTTTCATTTCAATTATGAGAATGCTCTGCTGTGCTAACAGTCTAGAGATGCCATGGAATTCCAGGCTGGTAAGCTTACATTGTGTCATCAGGACATCAGCTGCCCTTCGTGACTGCATCGCTAACTAGGTCTAGAAAGAGAGGGTAGTGGGAGAGAAGGAATGACAGACCTATCATTTTGAGCCTTCCACTGAACACCTACTGCATAAAGCAATAGGGGCTACGTCCAGGCGCTCTGCAATCCGCAGTCCTCCCCCCTTCCCCCTCCCCCCCCCCCCCCCCCCCCCCGAGGGGAGAGGCTAGTGCGTGAATATTCCCAGACATCGCCGACCTGCTGGGTAGATTTAGGTTTTTGCCGCCTACCTAAATCCTAGGCAAAAACCTAAATAAAGCAATAGGGACTACCTCCAGGCGCCCCGCAATCCGCAGTCCTCCCCCTCCCCCTCCCTCCCCCCCTCCTCCCCCCCCCCCCCCCCCCCCCCATCCTCCGAGGGGAGAGGCTAGTGCGTAAATATTCCCAAACAGACATCGGACCTGCTGGGTAGATTTAGGTCTAGAAAGAGAGGGTAGTGGGAGAGAAGGAATGACAGACCTATCATTTTGAGCCTTCCCACTGAACACCTACTGCATAAAGCAATAGGGACTACCTCCAGGCGATCCGCAGTCCTCCCCCCTCTCCCTCCCTCCCCCCCCCCCCCTCCCCCGAAGGGAGAGGCTAGTGCGTGAATATTCCCAAACAGACATCGGACCTGCTGGGTGGATTTAGGTTTTTGCCGCCTACCTAAATCCTAGGCAAAAGCCTAAATAAAGCAATAGGGACTACCTCCAGGCGCCCCGCAATCCGCAGTCCTCCCCCTCCCCCTCCCTCCCCCCTCCCCCGAGGGGAGAGGCTAGTGCGTGAATATTCCCAAACAGACATCGGACCTGCTGGGTAGATTTAGGTCTAGAAAGAGAGGGTAGTGGGAGAGAAGGAATGACAGACCTATCATTTTGACCCTTCCACTGAACACCTACTGAATAAAGCAATAGGGACTACCTCCAGGCAATCCGCAGTCCTCCCCCCTCCCCCTCCCTCCCCCGAGGGGAGAGGCTAGTGCGTGAATATTCCCAAACAGACATCGGACCTGCTGGGTAGATTTAGGTTTTTGCCGCCTACCTAAATCATAGGCTAAAACCTAAATCAGGTCCAAAGCAGATCCAATGTCTGTTCATGGGAATATTCATGCATTAGCCCGGGGGGAGGGCTGGATATTCTCTAGCGGATTGCGGGGCGCCCATAGGGCGGTATGTACCCACAGGTGGCGAGTACACTCTTTAGATTATTATGTTAAATGTGATGCAGAAACAAAGCATATGGTTTATACATACACTTTCAATGTTCTTTCTGCTTTACTTTAACCCTTTGCATGTCCAGTCGGTAGCGACACGCAAAGGGTTAATAGAAACTACGCGTATGGTCTGGCGACTCGGACATGTTGATTCGGGGCTCATAATCACATCTGCCTGTTATCTGCACTATATCAAGCTAAATGTTTATATATATATATATTTTTTTTCTTCCCTACGTCACACGACCCGGCAGTCACTTTAGCGCAACCCGTACCATGTGACCGTGATATAAAAACCCTTGTAGCGAAAAATGGCGGAATTTTTGTAGCCCTCTCGATGACGCATCTCAAGTTGGATGCCAGTTTTGCTTTATAAAAGATCGCCAAACGTTCTAAAGTACAAAGTTACTTAGTGTTGTGGCGAAACAACAAGCACACTCATTACTGGATACGGCAACTTCATGACATATTTTAAATTACGTCATAAGTCTATTATGTATAAAGGTATATTCCTTTGACGTCAGTCATGTCTGGCGTGATCCAGGTCGCAAGATGTCTTCATGATTTCTTTTACGAAAATAGTGGAGGAATGAAAACAAATACGTTATTGGTCGGGAGGGGTTCGCTGCACGGACCCTCAAATGTAGGCCTTCGAAAAGTCAAAGGAACCATTGTATCCCTCAGGTCTTCGGCCTTCGGGGTACAATGTTTCCTTTGACCTCTCTCAGGCCTACAAGGGTCCGTGTAGCATACTCCTCCGACCAATAACTTATAATCGGAGGGGTTCGCTACACGGATCTTTGTAGGCCTGAGGGAGGTCAAAGGAATCATTGTACCCCGAAGGCCGAAGGCCTGAGGGGTACAATGATTCCTTCTTGACTGCTGTGTGATTCAGAAAAATTAAGAACTTTTTGATAAAGCGATCAGCATTTGACCATGTGACAGCTTGTGCACGTTAGCATGGTGCCTTGTGCTTTTAGATTCAAGATGACTGAAGGGGATGCTTCGAGTGTGCAGCAGATTGTCGTTGTTATATTCTAAAGTGTCATGTGTGTTTGGATATCTAAAAAAAGGAATACCAAAAAATGCTCGTTGTTAACAGCAGGACTAGTGCTGAGATGGATTTTAAGGTAAGATTTTATTTTACAGCGTTGACATGATGTCAGATAGTCTTCGAAAATTCAGTCGTGAGATGTTTTTCTTCAGATAGTCCCGTATTGAGTGACGTGAAGAGAGAACTTTGGCAATATCGTGCTTTGTGTATAGTGTTGCTAGGTGTGTATTTTCGTTTTAGTTCTTGAATTTGTTGCTCTGTGCTTTGGTGAAATTGTTGCTGAGCAGACGACAGTGTGTTGTTTGCAAGGATTGCTGTCTCTGATTGGTTAAAAAAACTCGGAATCTATTTTTGTTCCGTGGTTTTCCGAACTTTAAAAATGCTCGGTGCATGGCGATGAGATGGATTTGGCGAAGGCTTTTGCTATTTGCGCTGTGTAATTAGTGGTGAAATATTGTTTAAGTTGGCTCCTCACGTCGTAAAAAAATAAGGCAGAGGATGAGTATTACGTCAAATAGGACTACTTTAGTGCGTTTTTTTTTCTGCTATTTTGTCGAATCGAGTTGCTATCAAGACTCGAAAACGAGGTCCTAACGCGTCATCGAGAGGGCTATACAACGTCCGCCATTTTTCGCTACAGGGGTTTTTATATCACGGTCACAGGGTACAGTTTGCGCTAAAGTGACTGGTCGTGTGACATAGTTATTGGTCGGAGGGGTTCGCTACATAAACCTTTGTAGGCCTGAGGGAGGTCAAAGAAATCATTGTACCCCGAAGGCCTCAGGGGTACAATGATTCCTTTGACCTCCCGAAGGCCTACAAAGGTCCGTGTAGCGAACCCCTCCGACCAATAACGTATTTGTTTTTCTTCCTCCGTTTAATGTTTAGAAAAAATCCAGTTTATGAAGACGGCAGCTTCTGTGGCGGATATGTGACACTATTGAATATACATGTTCTGCCGGGGATTCCCAGTCTTTACGAGACAGAGTGTGACGTAGCATGATTCCGTGTGAAGCGCAAGTTTCGCGAGTAAAAAGCTAATCTTGGCTTGTGTACAGAATGATTCAAGCTGCAATGTCTACAAAAGGTGGTCAAAGTATGACAGTGACTGCTGTGTGATTCAGAAAAATTAAGAACTTTTTGATGAAGCGATCGGCATTTGACCACTGATGTGACAGCGTGTGCAAGTTAGCATGGTGCCTTGTGCTTTTAGATTCAAGATGACTGAAGGGGATGCTTCGAGTGTGCAGCAGATTGTCGTTATTATATTCTAAAGTGTCATGTGTGTTTGGATATCTGGAAAAAGGAATACCCAAAAACGCTCGTTGTTAACAGCAGGACTAGTGCTGAGATGGATTTTAAGGTAAGATTTTATTTTACAGCGTTGACATGTTGTCAGATAGTCTTCGAAAATTCGTGGGATGTTTTTCTTCAGATAGTCCCGTATTGAGTGACGTGAAGAGAGAACTTTGGCAATATCGTGCTTTGTGTATAGTGTTGCTGGGTGTGTATTTTCGTTTTAGTTTTTGAATTTGTTGCTCTGTGCTTTGGTGAAAAGATTGCTGTCTCTGATTGGTTAAAAAAAACAAACTCGGAAGCAATTTTTGTTCCGTGGTTTCCCGAACATTAAAAATATTCCGTGCATAGCGATGAGATGGATTTGGCGAAGGCTTTTGCTGTTTGGCGCTGTGTAATTAATGGTGAAATATTGTTTAAGTTGGCTCCTAACGTCGTTAAAAAATAAGGCAGAGGCTGTGTATTACGTCAAATAGGACTACTTTAGTGCATTTTTTTCTGCTATTTTGTCGAACCGATTTGCTATCAAGACTCGAAAACGAGGTCCTAACGCGTCATCGAGAGGGCTATAAAACGTCCGCCATTTTTCGCTAAGGGGTTTTTATATCACGGTCACATGGTACAGTTTGCGCTAAAGTGACTGGTCTTGTGACGTAGGGAGGAAACAAATTATATATATATATATATATATATATATATATATATATATATATATATATATATATATATTATATATATATATATATATATATATATATATATATATATATATATATATATATATATATATATATATTGTAACGCACGCAGACTTGCCCACAGTCGCACGTACAGACTCTCACGCAACAGACGCATACACCGCCACTGACTCAGACGGGCGCATTCATGCGGTAAAACAAACACACGGCTTCTCTTTCTAAAGTGACTTTATACAATATAAATATACCAAAAAAAACGCTCACACTATCAAGCTATATACATCACATACACATCACACACTATCTCGGCCAGGCTAGGTTTTAGTTTCACACTGTCTCCAACCTGTTTGATGTTATTGCCTGGTTACGTTGGTCCTTCTCACGTCTAGGCGTGAAAGTCCTTCGTTGTACGCTTCTTCCTGCCGTCCTGTCTCTTTGGCACGGACGTCCTCGTACTCGTACTGTAGCGCAGTTCTCGCTTTGACTCGGGTGTCTCGGTCCCGGTCAGACTCACTCTGAGCGAAGAGCTGGAGGGATGACCTCACGTTAGGTCCCACCTGTGACCGACGTCTCGGCGTCCGTCGTTCCACTCTTTACAAGTACTCTGAATAGACAACAAGGATCCAAAACGTAACGCTTGCTAAACACACAACATATTGGATCAATGAGAAACGTCACGTAACCTGGCTGATACAAATAACTCACGTTCATTCACACACACACACGTGCTTCATAAACTGTCTACCTCCGTAACACCCCCATATCTCTGTCACTATCTTGAAACAGACTATAGCCTAACACTCTTGCTATACACTACTCTATACACTGGAAAAGACTATGCTTAACCAACCACGTACTATCTTCATAGCGGCTTAGACATACACACCTTACATTCCTTTAATCATCCATCTCGGTACATAACTAACTCGCATTCCTTTAGTCATCCATCTCGGTAAATAACTGTATACCAAAAACACAGAGATATAAATACTGAGTGGTCTGAACCAGCATTAACACAATGACTGAGTTAACCCCCTTGATTATAAGTTTTTGACCCTTCATTTTCCATGTCTCCCGCACAGAGTAAATACTATTGGAAGTTACCCCTAAATCATTATTATTTAAACAGCCACATTTTTATGAAAATCAAAAATAATACTTAAGGGGTTAACTCAGTCATTGTGTTAATAATACTTCAATCCACTCAGTATTTATATCTCTCTTAATTAGCACATATGACCGATGTCGCAATGCCACTATATACGTAAACACAGCCCGTCGCCAGTACTCTAGGCAGGACACGACGCGTTGCAAGCCAGCTCACCTGTGTTGCCTTATCGTTGCTACGCGCTGACACAGTAGCGCGCCACGAGACCTGACACTCTATGAATAAGCCTAAGGCTTTGTGAAGTCGACTTCATATATACTTATGACTGGTTCCCGAGAAATCAAAACGGAGGTCATACTCTGCACTAAAAACAGCCAGTTGGAAAACTAACAAGTGATATCTTACACACACACACACGCACGCGCACGCATGCACGCGCACGCACGCGCACTCACGCACGCGCACGCACGGACACACTCAGACACACGCACTCACGCACATACACGCGCACGCACGGACACACTCAGACACATATAACTACAGACAGACACGGACGCAAACATACAAGACACACACACACACAGATTGTAAGATATTTCTTTTGGGTGCATAACTGACTAAACATGCCTTACGCGAGCCATTCAAACCCACCAGCCGTTGTTCACGCGCCCGTGGGTGGTGTATATCTTTAGTCTGTTACTACGCTTTCAAGCTGAAAATAGCTGCTTTATACAGACACCCGACTGAGTACATAAACAACAGATCCTCAAGAGCCGCCAAGACACCAGGCTTGACTTCCGTTGTACAACGTTTCAGTCAGCTGTACTCTTAGGACGCACATTATGAGGAGACTGAGGGTCTTGACGTGATCATTTGCCACGAGCAACTGTATAGGTTAGCATTTCAGTTTCGAATGCTCTGCCCAACTTATGGACCCCCCAAGATTTATGAATAAAAATTTCGACATAATGTTCAAGCGATAATGTCGTCGCTCTTTTGTTTGGCTGAATAGGCCTGCCGTCTGCTTACTAATGTTTGTGTTGTTACCCTTGGTACCGTCTGTAGGTAACATGAATGACTCATTTTACCATAAATACATGTCTCATAGCCACTTTAAACAGAGAGAGGCCTGATTTTAAATTCAGTATAGATGTGTGTGCTATTACACACACACACAAACACACATGCATACATGAACACACACACACAAACACACATGCATACATGAACACACACACAAACACACATGCATACATGAACACACACAAACAAACAGATGCATAAACAAACAGACACACTCACTTACAAACACACTTACAGACACTCATGTCAGTACAATTTTACCGTAAGCCTGAGCTGCCGGCTAGTGTCACGGTTGATCGCCTTTTGTGTTGCCCTCACACCGCGCTTTTCAATAGCGGCAGCATTCCATTTCTTTTCAATTGGGGCACAAGCCGCAACGAGACTGTGCTTTTGAAAAGCTCTCAGCCGTCAAAAGCCTTTTATAAATACAGCCTTTTAAATCACTAAGTGTTGTCAAAAGTCAACAGGGAAACATCATAATTTCAAAGAAGGGGTGATTTTGAACAAGTGGGTTTAATGTACTCATGTCTGTGAAATCAAACGGTGGTCTCTCTCTCTCTCTCTCTCTCTCTCTCTCTCTCTCTCTCTCTCTCTCTCTCTCTCTCTCTCTCTCTCTCTCAAACACACAGACAAACACACACACGCACTGACACACGCACTGACACACGCACTGACACACACGCACACACACACACATATGTACACACACGCACACAGAACATGTTTACATAAAAACACCTACACGCCAGTGTATATCAATACACAGCTCAACACTCAGTTCAGTTATTTTAGGGTTCGGTTCACAGTGTCTTTTGTATAACTGAGTGACGCTATGAGTCGTCTGCTCTACTAAATCCCTTCTATGAGAACATAAATAACACATGTTTTATTGTACATTTTCAGTAGCCCACTCGATCACAGATTCTTATGAGCATGGCGAGATTCTCAAGAGCCACTGTTTTTTTTATTGGGTTTGAGTCAACTGTAAAGATTTCTGAATCTCTGCATAATCCAATGACACACACACACACACACACAGAGACATGTCACTGAGCTAAGACTACAAATGAACATACCTGGCACACAAACACTGTTCACTGTCACAGCCGGAACAATATCCTCAATGAATACTCCATTGCAAACATATAGTCACATATAGTCTATGGGAGACAACTGTATAAAGGTTGAATCTTTCCAAGTGATTACTTCCCTTTTGTCATTGACCATGAACAGAAAATACATGCTGAATGGTGCAAACGTAAAAAATTACTATTCAGTGTAATTTCCTAGACAACATGATTTTGCTTGATAACAATTATTCTTTTGTTTGTCTAATAAAAATGACAGACAGACAAACCCAAGTGTTTGATGTTACAGAGTGCTTCAAAGATGTTAAGCACTTTAGTGACTTAAAAACACGTGTGTTTGGACCCAGCTTTAAACTCTCAACACCGACAATAAAAATATACACGACATATAATGTTACTTTGGAATATTCAGATGGATTACCACGTTATGATTATGAGACTGTTGATCTTATGACAAATGCTTTTAAAGTTTATAATGCTAACAGTGGCCACTTGCGTTGGTTTGAGGTATTGTGTAATGACATATTTGTTCAATTAAGAAAACTACATTGTTACATTGAAAGTGTTACGTTCAATAAAGTGATATTACACCTGCAGGACAAGACTTCAAGACAAACACCGGGGAAGTAGTTGACTTGTTTATCATAACTACAGATAATACAGTATTACATATGGTGTGACAATGGTAATTTTTTTAATTTTATTATTTTGTCGGTCAAATAAAAATGACGGACAATTCTCAAAACCCTGGCCCATCAAACCCTGGCTCACCTGGTTTAAGAAACGTGTTTCACACAACAAACTTGCCTATATCCAATAGTAATAATGTTTATGAATCAATAGAAAACTCTTTTTCTGTCATACAACAAAATCTTCTTACAGGCAGTGTAAAGATTCAGATTGTTGCTAAAATAGAATTCACTAGAGTGGACGGTGAAGTGATTGTATCTTATATATCAACAAGACAACACACTGTTAACACAAGAAGAGAACCGGAGGTAGAGAACGTGTTTAGAGACAGACTACTACCTGACTTTCTAC
This sequence comes from Semisulcospira habei, assembly GCA_036245525.1. Taxonomy (NCBI): domain Eukaryota; kingdom Metazoa; phylum Mollusca; class Gastropoda; family Semisulcospiridae; genus Semisulcospira; species Semisulcospira habei. The sequence continues at coordinate 144,685,886 of BTPG01000003.1, forward strand.
AGGCGATTGACAGTGCAAGAATGAAGGGGTCTGGTTGGCACGAAGGACATGTACATGAACTGCAACTAAAGCAGTCTAGGTATCATCCTATATTAGGTAAAGCATGGTTGCCACTGCCAACTGAGGTTGCAAACAAAAAGGCTGTCGTCAACATACAGAACAATGACAACTATTGTTTTATGTGGTGTGTGCTTGCTAAACTACACTTTGTGAAAGCAAAACCTGAACGTGTATCTAACTACACCAAATTTGTAAATGAACTCGTTTTTAGTGGCATTGAGTTCCCTGTTAAAATAGAGGACATAGACTTGTTTGAAAAACTAAATCCTGGTATATCTGTAAATGTGTTTGTGTGGGATAATCAGTCTGAGAACAAGCTACAGCCAATTAGAGTATCCCCAATTGCCCCAACCTACGGTCAGTCAGAAGATAAACATGTTGACATGTTGCTAATCGGAGATGACAATAACTTTCACTACACAATTATCAGGAATATGTCACGTCTAATTCACGGACATACAACAAAACACAATGGCAAACAGGAAGTGTGTAAAAGATGTTTACAAAGATTCTCCTCCATAAACGTAGCGCACAAACACGTTTTACACTGCAGGTCACCTGATGATATACAGACTGTACTTAAGTACCCAGATCCTGGTAGTCAAGTGTATTTTAAGAACTATGCGAATCAGCAAAAGTTGCCGTTTGTAGTGTACTCAGATTTTGAGTCATTAGTTGTTCCGTATGACGGTCCTGTTCCAGAGTCATTACCAAAGACTATAAAGTTGAGTGACCAAGTGGTGTGTTCTTTCGGATACATTATTGTTAGGTCAGACGGTCTTCATTCAGAACCTGTTATCTACAGGGGTGAAAATGCAGCTTGTCTGTTTTTAACAGAAATGAGACAACTGTATAGTCAGGTAGTACAGTATCTCACAACATGTCAGATGCCTTTGGTGATGACAGAAGAAGACAAACTGAAATTTGATACAGCTGAGACGTGTTGGATTTGTGAACAACCCCTCCAGGGTGATAAAGTTCGTGACCACGATCACATAACTGGACGTTACAGAGGCGCTGCACATAACAATTGTAACTTATTATTAAAAACAGATCCCAAGACATACAAACTGCCAATCTTTTTCCACAATCTCAAAGGGTATGATTCACACATTATCATGCAGGCTGTAGATGAGTCGTACAAAAACATAAGTTGTATTGCCCAGACAACTGAGAAATACTTGACTTTTAGGTTAGACAAATTAGCATTTTATGACTCCATGCAACATTTGTCTTTAGGTCTTGCTAGTCTGGCAGAAGGACTGACTGAGTATCCAATAACGAGTAAATATTTTGAGTCAGACTTGATTAAGAAAGGTGTTTATCCATATGAGTACATTGATCACTGGGTTGTGTTTGAGGAAACAAGACTGCCACCAAAAGAGAAATTTTATTCTACACTAACTGGAAAAGGTATTTCTGACTCTGAATATCAACATGCACTTGATGCGTGGGGGAAGTTGGGGTGTCAAACAATTGGTGACTACCATGACCAGTACTTGAAAGCTGACGTTTGCTTGCTAGCAGATGTATTTGAAAGTTACCGTGAAAAGGGTTTGTTACACTACAAGCTTGACCCTGCTTGTTACATAACTAGTCCTGGCATGACATGGGATGCATTTTTGAAATCCAGTAAGATATCTATAGACCTGTTGTCTGATCGTACGATGGGTGAAATGGTGGAACGTGGATTGAGGGGAGGCATTAGTATTGCATCGAACAATTACGCAAAGGCAAATAATAAATATCTGGACAACTTTGACCTTGGCCGGGACTTTGACCCCTCAAACCCTGGGTCAAGGTCATTCATTACGTATTTGGACGCTAATAACCTTTATGGCTGGGCGATGTGTGAATTATTGCCCTTGAAAAACTTTTGTCTGTATGATTTGTCACAGTATGATGTAACAGAGTCAGGGTTAACAAACAATATTATGAATCTTGACCGAAACGACGCGAAGGGTTGGATCTTTGAAGTCGACCTGGAGTACCCACATCATCTACACGATTACCATAATGATTATCCATTAGCTGTTGAAAAAATGAGTATGACGGGGAAAAAAGAAGACACTAAACTTGTGCCAAATCTAAATGACAAATTCAATTACGTTTGTCACTATCGCTTGTTACAGTTTTACATCAGACATGGGTTAGTACTAAAGAAAGTTCACAGAGGAATTCAATTTGATCAGAGTGCTTTCATGAAAGATTACATAATGAAGAACACAACATTGCGTGCCAGAGACGGCAACACTGCATTTGACAAAGACTTCTTTAAGCTTATGAACAATGCCTGTTTTGGCAAGACGATGGAAAATCCTCATCACAGAAAAGATGTGAGACTGGTCACAACTGAATTGGGTGCAATTAAACTTACAGGCAAGCCACAGTACACAGGGTACAAAGAGTTTCATTCATCATTGTATGCAGTGTCACTCAAAAAAAAAGATTGTCAAACTGGACAAGCCAGTATTCATTGGTATGGCAATTCTTGAGTTGTCAAAACTGTTGATGCTTGAATTTTATTATGATTACTTCAAACCAAAGTATCCTGACTGCCGTCTGCTATACACTGACACTGACACTGACTCTATGATCATTGATGTGTGTACTGAAGACTTTTATGAAGACATGAAAACAGAGTTACACATGTATGACACGTCTGATTATCCTAAAGACCATCCACTGTTTAGCACACAGAATAAAAAAGTGCCTGGGAAGTTTAAAGATGAACTGAATGGTGTGCCAATAGTTGAGTACGTTGGACTGAGATCAAAAATGTATTCAATACTGCACCAGAAGGGTAGTCAGTCGAAAGCCAAAGGAATAAAAAAAACAGCAATAAAAAATAAAGACATACGTCATGAACATTACAAGCAAGTATTAGATGGTGCATTGATGCCTGATTATCCAAACAAGTCACTGAGATCAAATAAACATAATCTTGAAATGATCCAAACACATAAGAAGTCACTTGCAGTTGGAGACACGAAACGTGTTTTTCACAGTAAGGAAAAAGCTTATGCACCTGGACATTACAGGCTCAAGTTATCTGAAGACATTTGTGATGAACTGGTTGATGAATTAATTGATGACTTAGTTACTGAAATGAGTAACGGTGTCTGAGGGAATAATCTGTAATTCTTCTCTGACAAATGCCCTTTGGGGTGCAGGGTCATACAGATAATATATTGTTGCGCCAGGACCGTCAGGAATTATTTTTTTTATATTATAAACAGATGTTGACCAGATGGGGTCTGTCGCCCTGCGCTTTACGTCATTTTCAGCCTCACCTGGTTGATATAAATATCTCACCTGTTTAGTAAATAAACTTGTGTCTGGTGCGGGGGTTGGGGTTGGTCCTGTTTTTGGCTCTGTAATTGTTTTCAATTTAATAGCGTCAGCAGGTTTTGGGTGTCCTTCGTTATTCATTGCTTTTATCACATGTGGTAACCTTTGTACCCATTCAGTGTTCCGGGTGTCATGCATGAGTTCCTTAGAATACTGGTAACTGAAAAGTCTTTCTGATAACTGTTTGTTGAAGTTCTCTACAATTGCCTGTGATCTGTGCACACCTGGAATGCCTCGTCTGACCAGTACACCATGCTTAGCAAATAACTGATTAACTGCACCTTTGAATTCAGATCCATCATCAACTTGTACAAGTCTGGGGTATCTTAAAGGGCCTCTTTTATAGATACTAGATAAAGCAGTAGCAACTGTACTGGCTGTTTTGTCAGATATGGGTTCAGCGTCTTTATACCTTGAAGCTATGTCTACGACAGTCAAAGCGTACTTGTATCGTTTCTTTCTTATTGTGTCATGTGGTAAGAACAAAAGGTCCATTTGGTGCGTGTCATTAGGTGTTGTGTTCTCAAAATGAGGCCTTGTTATCTTTCTTGGAGCAGGTAAATATATCTGCCAAATTGCCTGTCTCTGTAACCATTGCTTGACTTGATTGAGTGATATATCTCCGCCCACAGCGGCATGTAATTTCTGAATAGCTGTTTGTCCTTTCCAATAGCCTGATGGAGAGTAATATATTTTCGATAGTTTATTTTCGGCTGCCATTTTTTCTAGCAATAAAAACTCCAGTAAAATAAACAAATGTCATTCCCACTAGAACAAAAATTATCTCTCCATTTCTTTGTTGTGTGCTTGGTTTGTAATAGTCACTTAGTTTCGGTTTCGGGATAGACATGTCTTCACCTGTGACAAGATAGTATTCCCTGATTGCTTCGTCTGTATTTGAAAATGTATGTTGTGCGTGGCCTTCAAGCCTAAGTTTTTCATTGATGAAATCAAGTTTCTCAATTCTATTCTTTTCATATTCCTGCTGGGCTTGTGCTAATTTTTCTGACGCCTCATTGTGTCGTCTCATCTCCAGAGCAGATTCTTCTCTACCCATTTTTGAAAAGAGATAATTAGAGCCACTGAAAGCCAATGCATTAACCATAGCACCTCCAATCATAATAGCTATCGTCGCCATAATATTTTTATTTACATAGAAACATTTTCAGGAATAATTCCCTGCTTGACAAGAAAGTCTTTTGTCGCAATCGACGCTGTGACAACTACAATTAGCTTAGTGCTGTCTTCGAAATCGAGTCTACTCAGGTCTGCTGATTTCATTTTGAGTAGACTTTTCCCCAGCATAGAATAAGCTACTGCTAATCCGCTGATTACGGCAGAGTGATACACAAGGTTCATTAAATTTTTTGAGTCATTCATTTTCTAATACAAGAAAAATTAAAATAATATTTTTATTTACTGCATATAAAATGGGTCAACGGCTTTGGATGTTACTGGTAATGTGGCGACTTCTGGTTTTGTTTTTGGAGTGTCTGATTTTTTGGTCACTGTACGAGTCTGTGGTTTGTATTTTTTGTATAATTGATAACCTACGTAACCAAATCCGACAACAAATCCGGCAACTATATATTTTGTTGTTTCACTGTCAGACTTAGTTGTTTGTCTCTCACTTTGATGAAGGTGTCCTGTCGGTGTCAGTCCCGACGGTAGTGACGGTCCTGACGATCCTGACGCCTGGTCAGTCACATGAGTCTTTTCTGTTTGTGCCTTAAGCTGTAATTTTTTTTGCCTATTATATTCAGCTAATCTTTTTCCAGCCTCAACCCTGCCTGGACTTTTAGTCTTCGTCACAGTTTGAACCTGTGTCAAAACAGGGTCGGGGTTCAGTTGTGGAGTCGTCTGGGTTTCGTCCATTTTCTTCTGCAGTAAAATTTATTTTCGAAAAATCAATATGACTCCCAGTAACAAGAAGGGTTACTACAGGTGCAAGGTAATTTCCGAACTTGTAAAACATGACACATGCTAATTTGCCAATTGAACTTGAAACAATAGGATTGCTTTCAAGGTCGTGTGATAGGCTGTCACTATCCACAGGTAGAAAGTGACTCACTGCTTTTGTGTATAGGCATACAAGAGATCGACTCAAATCACGTGTCATTAGTGAAGCGATGTGGTTTTCATATTTTGAATGAAGCTTGATTAGCTCGTCAGAGGTAAGAGATTCAATATCCTCTGTTGTGTATTGTCTACCCAGATAAGCCTTTGACTTGCCTGAGACAATTACAGACAAAAGACGCTGTTTCTTAGAGTCTAAGTCTTTGTTCTCTACAGCATTGATATCATTCAATAGAAAGATTTCATCAGGGTTCATTTATATTGTTATTTTAAAAAACAAAAATTAATTTACTAACCCATACCCTGTGGGCTGATCTGTCTTTAAAATGAGCTTTAGATGCTTAGTTGATTTCAGTTTATTTTTTACATCATCACGTTCATGCTTATTTGGGATGACATCGTTTTCTCTGAGACAGTCTTCAAAGCTGTCACGGTCCTTGCAGTAAAACAAACAGATAAACTTTAACTGCTCTCGAAAATCTTTCAGTACAGCATTATATTTCTGAGTGAGAATCCATACACTTACATTTGCGTGTCTGCCACTGAAAGCAAGTTCTGCTAAAGTGTTTCTCTTCTTGACAATGTCTTTCTCTGCTGAGCAGTCATCAACAATAAACAACGTTGGCTGTCCTTCAAATTGCTTGTAAAAATATTGTAGGTAGTCATTCAGTTTCTTTTCAGGGTCAACTAAGTATATGTTGCTGTCAGTCCAAATGAATAAACGGTTGTGATAAGCTTTGTTGTGTTTGATTGTAGGACAAAATATTACAATGTTTTCAAAATGGTGGATGTATCTTGTTTGTAAGAGGTTAAGTACAAATTCAGTTTTCCCACACCCTGTGGCACCACAAAACAATCCACAGTGTGGGTCAAGGGTCATCAAGCTCCGGTTCATTTTAATACACAATATAATTTTAATATATGTGTCCACTCAGCCTGCTTTCTGCAATATTGAGTTGTGCGTCATATATCAGGTACAAATATATGTTAATGGCCGCAGCAGTTTCAACCTTCTTTTGTATCTGAATTGTTATTCCATCACTACCGTTCTCGACAGTTCGTCCTGACCCATGAAGGTAATCATCATCTGTACTACGAAGGTCTAGCCACAGTGCATATTTGTTTGTAAGGTATTGTCCAATCCTAACGTCATACAGATGTAGATCTTTACACGCAATGTTTGCAGGTTTATCTCTAATCCTTCCTCCTGCAAAATACTTTGTGGTTTCGTCATAGTGTTGATAAGGTAACATTCCTGAAGCGTACACTTGATTAGGGCGGCCTTCAATTGTGCAGGACAAATGTGTAATCTTAGGATTGTAGAATTTTTCTGAATCTCTTTTGTATGGACTCACCGGTTCAACAAACAACATAAGAATACCTTTCAGTGACCTGGCAGGCGTGTTCAAGTTTATGTTCCACATTGGGTCACTTTTGTCTTTGGGTATTAAACTATGCCTAATCACACGGTCATAATAAATTGGAAGTCTTGACTGATACTGATTTTGAATGAGTCTGGCTAGTTCAGTATGTGTAACAATTTCATATTCCAAGGAAATGTTAGAGATCTTGTATGTTGCATCTGTGGCAGATGATTTAATAACTTTGGAGTAGTCATTGAAGGTTAGTTCAAAACTCAGACGGTCATTCAGTGCCCCTTGATAATAAGGCAAATGAGCTGTTAAAATTTCAAACTCAAGTGGAATGTAAAATCTGGTTCCATATGTTTCTGCTATAATAACGTCATTGGCTGCTGACGTTGATTTATCTCTAGCATTGATTCGAAGTTTACCAACATTATCAGACTGTATACCTTGGTAAATACGGTCTTCTCGTTCTTCTCTTGTGAGCCAAAGGTCTTTGTAACAGTAGAACACATCTGAGTCGTCAAGACTAAACACTTCCTGTCCTTCAAGTTTTACTTTAATAGTTCTAACAATTGCTCTGCCAAGATTGTCAACTAGTGTTCTGTTTACGTCTGCGTCTGATGTTAGTTCAATATTAAATGCTAGGCGTGCAGTGCCAGGAACAATAACGTCACTGGGACCTAGGTTTGGAAACTTGACTGTAAGTGTTTGATTCTGGTCTATGGTACTAGGATTGTTTGTGATGACGATTGATTGTCTTATGCCCTTAACACCCAGAGGCTCACGTAGTTTTCTGTATGGGTCTAACTTTGATCCGTAAGACTGTGTCATTTTTATTATGCACAATAAAAAATAATAAATTAATAAAACAATGGCAGCGGGAGGATTTAATCATGAAGATTTTGAAATGGATGACATGAATGATTTTGGTAATACAACAGATATGACAGATATGACAGATATGACTGGTACAAGAAATATTTACAGTTTACGTCACGAACTTTTAGAAACCAAAGTGAACTCATTTTATGATCATGTTGGTGGCCGCCCAGACAACGTAGACCCTAACCAGTTTGAACTTGATGGCAAGGGTCATTTATATTTAAATACTGTTGACAAAGGAAAAGTACTATTGACTAACAAAAAAGACCCTAGTAGGTTTAGGGCTTTAAGTACAATAAAAAATGAAGGTGGTGTTGGTGCCTTGCGTCAACTTGGAATTGGAGGGTCTCCTGTCACGCCAAGACTGGCTAGTGTGCTTCATGACACGCAAACAAAGTTGCCAACAGGGCAAGAGATTGAAATGGCACCTGTAACAAGCCTACCAGAAATAGCAAACACAGTGATACAAGAAACCTCATTTACTGAAGGGCAATTAAATGACGCTATTAAAACAATAGACGACCCACCTTTGTCAATGAGGGAGATTATGGGATTGGATAAATCACTGCAGACAATAAGAGGTGAGATGGTTAATAATCTTGCCAAACTGGGTGAGCTTGATAAACACATAGAACGTGAAAAAGAGAAACTGGCTACAGCAGACAATGGAAATCTTGACACAGAAATGAAAGAAAGAATTCAACACAGATTAAATGATTTGCAGATAGAAAGATCAGGACGGTTAGAAACAATTAGTATTGGAAGACAAAAACTGAAATCACAGGTCAACAGAATTAGAGAAACTATTCAGAAAATACTTCACGAAGACACTACTCTGGCTGAGAGACTAAAAACACTTTTCAGAGAACAGGGTATCACAATTGCTAGTTTAATTACTGCTCTTGGGTTTATTATCAGTACTGTTGTGTTAGCTGTCTCCGGCAGTGGTGGTGGAGCACCCCCGGCACCAGCACCACCAACCCCGGGTCCCCCGCCACCAACAGACCCAAAAGACTTACAGTCGTGGGTAAAAAAACAGTTGTCTCACATATCAGACTTGCTTAAAAAATTGGCTGTGAAAGCAGTGGACGCGTTGCCTGGCATAATTGGCACTGTTGTCAGCTGGCTTATTAGAACAGCGGCAAAGGCAGTAGGGTTTAGAACATGTGTGGGTCTTTTTGGTTACAGTAGGAGGGTTGATGGTGGGTTATTTAATGAAACAGATAAAGAAGTAATACTCCTAATCCAGTGAGGCCTATTACCAATGCAGTTCTTTCCGACTCATGTGTGTCAGGGGTTGACTGTACTGGTTGTATGAGTGTCGGTGTGGGGGCTGGGGCCGGGACCGGGGGTGTTACCGTCTGTAATGATTTTAAGGGCTGTACGTGTGTGGTTGTTGCTCCTAAGTTTACAGATTGATTGAGACCGAGTTTTTGACCAACACCTGCAACAATGATTTCATTGTTATAATTTGTGATTGTCCCCATTTGGAGTTGAAGATCAGATGGTAACATGTATAACCCAGTGCCAACTACAAAGTCAACTTTCGATCTGGCATATCTGAGTACGTTTTGGTAGCGCTGTATGCTAGATGGGAGATCGACTGTTGAGTTAATTGAATCTTCCAGGTTTGCGAGAAACTGTTTTTGTGCTTCAAACTTTCCACTTCCATTCAAAATGTTTGATTTTGTTAGTGATTGTGCACCTAGTATACACCAGACATATGTTCTGATTGACTCATTTACGCGCTCCACTCCTGCTTGAGTAAACCCGTCACTTTTATCTAAAATAAATGTGGTCCAGGCGTTAGACTGTTTCTGCTCTATTGATCCTAACCAGACTTGTGATTTTGATGAGAATGAAGTGTAACCAGGGTAATAATCTTGAGGGTATTGTCTGTGGCTCATAGCATAATACAATGTACCCATGCCGTTGTGATCATCAAGTTTTTGTGTAAAGTCATACTTGGGGCTGATGTTAAATTCATTACAGATGCGTTCAAATGCTTTCATATCCATGGGGTTGTTAAACCTGTTGAAACTGGATTCAGTTGGCAGTGGTGTATGAAGTTCTGACAGAATACGTCTTAATTGGTAGTATGTGTGGAAACGGTAGACAGACCTAATCAGTTTGTTTGAGTGATTCAAGTGGTCTGTGAATGAAACACCACAGCCTGTAGTTGAGCATAGTATTGCAAAGTTGAGTTGGTTTTGAAACATCTGTAGTGGACTTGAAGACCACTTTCTTGCAGTAGAGTCGTCTGTTATTGGAGGGTTTAGGTAATGATCAAACGGATTTGGTACTTTGACTTGAAATAGATCTTGTACGCTTGCGTCAGACACAGCTATGTCAAGCTGATTTAGTTGAATTATTTTCTGTTCATAAGTAGGTGCGACATTGTATTTGGCATCCACATTAAATTGAAATGCGTTTGTAGTGGTAATGGTTGGTGATTTAAATTCCATCCTTTTTATATGAGATAATAAAAATGTTTATTACCTTAACAAATCTTGACACAAGCAAACCAGTGTGGTTAACTAATGGGATTGATAATCGGGATGGTAGCAAGTCTGTAGCTATCCATGAATTGTTCTACACAGTAAAATGGTTTAATGTAGAGGATGATATATATAATAAAGTAAATTTAGATGGCAAGACTGAAGCTTTACCACCCGGGTATTATGACTTTTGTACTATAGCTGAATGGTTTCAAAGTAATTTTAAAATTAAAGCAACTTTAAATCCAGCTAACCTACTTGTTACATTAGAATTTCCGACACAAAATTGGTTAAGGATCTCAGATAAATTTGCATATTTACTTGGATTTTATATTGACGAAGATTGGTATAGATCAGATGATATTGATGAATTTAAGTTTGGTATTATAACAATGAAGACCAAAAAACTAAAAATAACTGGAAAACGTCCTGTCAATTTGTCAGTACACACAGTGCTAAATGTTTATTTGAAAGAACTAAACACATCTGAGAATGTTCACAATGGAAAGCCTTCAACTTTGTTGAGATGCTTACCTACTGGAACTGCTCCGTATTGTGAAAGTGTAGTTGTTAGATTTCCTAATTTGCAGTTTAAGAAATTAGGTTCTAGTTTCTTTGAGTCACTGAGCATATCTGTAACTAATCAGGATGACAAACCAGTTCTTATGCATGATTTTAGTGTAGTGTTAGAAGTTAAATAATTTTATTTTTGTTTATAAAAATGAGTGGTCTTGGTCCAAAGCCTAGAATCATACCAGTTGCGTGTCCAGTAACAGAGTTGAAAGATTTGGCAGACGTACAGGATTTTGAGAAGGAAGGGGAAATTGGAGAAATATATGGTTTTGAACTTGATTCAAATGGCATGTACAAGAGGAAAGTAATTGTTGACATGAAAGACGGTGAAAAACAGATTCCTAAACTTGGTCAGCTTCGTGATGTTACTGTACCTACTCCACCTGTAAATAATGCGCCTTACAACTTAATACATGTGGGAAATAAGTGGGTGGTTTCACCTGTACCTGTTCCACCACCCACAATTGACTGGGACATAAAGTTGGAATTTATTAGTCCTTATGTATACACTGATGATGAAGGCGCCTTAGTGTTTAGGAAGGTTGTTAATTCTGGGCCGCTTATTGTAAGCCTTGTTCCAAGTTTTGCCCCAGACAACAATAGCAGAGAAAAACTGAAAGTTGAAAATTATGAGAGACGGCGGTATCTTCTTACAACTAGAAAGGGTAGATCAGATACTTCTGTTGTGTTTATGCCAGCAAACTTTACCATCACAAGAGAAGTGACAATAGTATTTGAAATTATCATGAAATCAGTAACTACTGCTAAAGAGGCTCAAATTGCACATGGAATTAAACTTACATGGGACGAAACAGTAACAGAATCATCAAAGGTCTTTATTGCCATTACAAAAAATAATGATGTTATTAATGTTTCAAGCAGTATTCCCGCTGTCAAGGTGGTGGTTGACAAAACAACTTTTGTTCGTCTAACTTACATAAACCTTGAACACATTGATCTTGTTGCATTTTATTATGCCAGCAAATTGTATACTTTTGAAGAGTTGCAAAATGTAATTGCTGATTAAATAAAAAAAAATATTTGTCAATAAAAAAAATGGTAAACTTCTATCCGCAACTACCGACGCTTGAGCCGACTGAAACAAATGAGATGACTAAAACAACACTTGCGCCTGATACACAGGTGACAGCTGTGCCAATTGCATCAGATAAAACATTACAGGCAGATGCATTCAGATTAAATAATATTACAGAAGCTTTGAAATATTTGGAGAGTGAGGAGGCGAAATACTCACGGTGCAAAAGGAGGTATAAGACCGTTTTCAATTCTGTTCAAAACACTTCTATGGCTATTGGTGCAGTTTCAGCTTCATGTTCTGTAGGGGGTATAGTTCTGTTCGCCACAGGAATTGGAAGTTTGGCTGGAATAGCAGTTGAGGCTGTTAGCGTTGCTACATGCCTGACTTGTTTTGGTTTGGAAGCCTTAAACAAAAGGTTTCACACAAAATTACAGAAACATGAAGCATTGAGTACGCTGGCTGGTGCAAAGCTGAGCAGTATGAAACTTATTATCAGTAAGGCATTGAACGATAATTTTATTGATGATGATGAATTTAAGCGCGTCCAGGATGATTTAAATAATTACAAAAAACAGAAGTCAGAAATACAGAATAAAATGCGTAGTCAATCACCCGTGAATGTTGAAGAACTAAAGGCTAGTTTTTTAGCAGAGGGAAAAAAGATAGGGGTACAGGAAACCACAGAAAAACTACACAATCTTTTAAACAAATAAAAATCAGATTTGGTAATCAATCAATATTTTTGTCATATGCTTCGCAGAGAGATGACACGTCATTTACACCACTTGTGCCTGATTATTTAGTCCCATCTGCACCACCTCCAGAGTACTACTGAGAAAAAAAAGTTTTTTTATTGTCCTTGTATCTTGATAAAACTGTCTCAGTGTCTTGGGACTTGAGTCAAGTTGTTGTAAGAACTTGGGGTAAGTACTTGTAAGAACTTAGGGTAAGTACTTGTAAGAACTTAGGGTAAGTAATTAATAAGTTCTTATGACAACACACTTAAAGGTTACCTCTGCAGGTTCCTAAAAGTTAGTTGCAACTTGTTAATAAGTATTAAGTTTCACTTGGCATCACTTGATCAGGTTCATGATTAGGTGTTGTCAGAGACAATAGTTATAGAGAAAGATAATAGGAGACCCGTAAGATAATCAGATCAATAAGGCCGCATCAGTCATACTCATCACTTTTTAAAAATCAAAGGGTTGATTTAGAATTAACGGGGGTAAAATTGGGGTCAAAATTTTGATATTAAAAATGGCGTAAATTAATGATGGATGCGGCTCTATTGAATTCATTGTCTTACGGGTCTCCTATTATCTTTCTCTAAACACCGGTTACTTCACTGAATTCCAACGTAACTGAACCAACCCAATCAACAACGCTATACAACCAAATTACTCTTACCAACGCATACTATCTTTAACTAAGCAACTATCAATACTACATATATAGAAACATACCTGAAATCTAGGCTTCAGAGTCTTGGAATGCGGGCTAAGGTATCTCGAATAACGTCTGTCCAGAATGACAGTCACGCCCCGCACTAAAATATTACTGCTCTGACAGACACAGCTTTTGCCTAGAACTCACTAAACAGAACTCACCAAAACTCCGTGCTAACCATGTCTTACAGATTCCACGTGGACAGCAGGCCCCACGGACTATCGGCACAAACAAACCGTTAACAAAAACCGTACCGTACTAACCCTAATGTGTGAGCACTATGCACGAGCATAGAGCTTCATCACACACACACATATATATATATATATATATATATATATATATATATATATATATATATATATATATATATATATATATATATATATATATATATATATATATATATATATATATATATATATATATATATATATATATATATATATATATATATATATATATATACAGGGTTGATAGTCATTACTTTTTTTATTTAATAAAATAACTTTTCTTTAATTCTGGTAAAAGATTAAATAAATACATTTTCTTTACTTTTTTTTTTGAAAATTAAAGAAATAAATTTTCTTTAATTTTTCTTTTTAATGAAATAAAATTGCGTTAAATACATGAATGATTATTTATTGCTCAGCTCATAAAAAAAAAGTGGCATGCAGTTGAAAAGTGACACGCCACCAGATTTCCTTCTCTACCCACTATCTAAAACACTATCTGGCCAGATACATACAGTAGTTATGAGAAGGGGGAAGAAAGAAAAAAAACCTCGGAAAACTGCACAGCGCAAGAAAAAGTCATGCGGCTAAAAATGGAACAATTCAGGCTTGTTTGATCTTATTTCACGCTGCTGACAAATCCACTCATCTACAAGAGCCATAGATCCTCAAGAACTGGTGGGTTAATGACGATCTATGCCTACGACTATTAAAAATGTATGCATGCACCCTTTCAGGTTTTCACCTGTGCTGTCCAATCGTTGCTGTACCATCTGCCTTCTCACTCCTGAAATGAAACCCACCCAACTGCAAGAGGCATAGATCCTCATGAGCCCCCGCAACTGCGGGGGCTCATGAGGATCTATGCCTCTTGCTGGGATAATCTGCGCTCTTGTTTCGCTCAAGCAAAGTGGATCCCTTAAGTTTTTCACCTGTCCAATCGTTGCTGTACCATCTGCTTTTTTACTCCTGAAACGAAAACCACTCAACTGAAAGAGGCATAGATCCTCATGGTCCCCCGCAACTGTGGGGGCTTGTGAGGATCTATGCCTCTTGCTGGGATAATCTATCCTCATGATTTTCTCAAGCAAAGGGGATCTGTTAAGTTTTTCACCTCTCCAATCTTTGCTGTACGAGTACCATTTGCCTTCTCACTCCTGAAACAAAAAACACCAACTGAAAGAGGCATAGATCCTCATGAGCCCCCACAACTGCAGGGGGCTCGTTAGGATCTATGCTTCTTCCTGGGATAATCTACGCTCGTGATCTTCTCAAGCAAAGGGGATCCATTAAGTTTTTCACCCAGAGGCATAGATCCTCCAAACCGCCTCAAACCCGCTGCAACTGGGTCAAACCGGCTTTGCGCATAGGCACCTGTTGTTCGTGGTGGAAAAAACGAACTGAAGTAACGAAATTTTTAACGAAAGAAATCGATAATCGTTACTTTTATTTTTTAATTCATTGAATTTTCTTTAACTTTTTAAAAACATTAACGCGTTAAATTTTCTTTAACCAAAAATTTAATTTGTTAAATCGTTAAATCATGATATCGTTAAATCTTCCAACCCTATATATATATATATATATATATATATATATATATATATATATATATATTATATATATATATATATATATATATATATATATATATATATATATATATATATATATATTTTTCTGCCATTAGTACAGCAGAGCATTCTCAGAATTGAAATGAAAAATTACGTCCCTTTGAGCTAATCTGATTGAGTGCATTTTTGGCTTTGGACGACGCTTTTGTTTAAAGTAAAGAATACTTACAGCACAAAATAGACAAGGTGTTGCCTTTTCAAAATTAGTCTGTCTTCTTCCACTGCAACACCACATAAAGCTTGAGGGATGCAATCCGTGCTGTACTAGTGGTGCTACCAGTAAATTCTGGAGACGGCTTCTGGTACACGCGTTGTGTGTTTGCAATTTGACATGTTATGACGTATGCCTACATGACAAACACCCCCCCCCCCTTCCTCCCCCCACCCCTTTGGGGGCAAAACTGGTCTTAGGCGGCAAAAACCTAGATCTACACATCAGGTCCAATATCTGTTTGGGAATATTCATGCACTAGGTTCCTCTCGGGGTGGGGTGGGGGGGGGGACTGGATTCTCTCCAGTGGATTGCGGGTGCATGGGGGGGTAGTCCTTATTGCTTTATGCAGTAAGTGTTCAATAGAAGGCTCAAAATGACAGGTCTGTCATTCCTTCTCTCTGTCACGACCCTCTCTTCCTAGATCTAGTGAGCGATGCAGTCACAAAAAGGGCAGCTGATGACACAATGTAAGCTGACCAGCCTAGAATTCTATGGCATTAGTACAGCAGAGCATTCTCAGAATTAAAATGAATTATATATATATATATATATATATATATATATATATATATATATATATATATATATATATATATATATATATATATATATATATATATATCCACTTAGATCTAAATTTGACAGCAGACGTATCGAAAGAAGTGGCAGACTCCGAGTACCCAAAAGTCGTACATCACGTTATTCCAATTCTTTTGTCCCTCAGGCTGTTACCCTTTTCAACAGTAATATCAGTAGATAGTGTCGGTCAACATTCTTCCGTTCCTTAGTACTAGCCCTCTCAGTATTATTATTATTATTATTATTATTATTATTATTATTATTATTATAAATGCCAAGTGTGTTACAAAGGTAATAATACGTCTGTTACAGTTCATTTCTTTAATTGAGAAATATGGGGTATTTAATTATTTTTATGAGTGAATGATGATGCCACGTGTTGTATGGGCAGACAGTGAATTTCCCCGTGAGGGATTAATAAAGTATTATTGTATTGTATTGTATTTTATATATATATATATATATATATATATATATATATATATATATATATATATATATATATATATATATATATATATATATATATATATATATATATATATATATATATATATATATATATATACCCACTCCATATTTTTTCCCCTTCTTTGACACATATACTGATATATTGTATAACAAGCAAATTAATTATTCATGAGCTTGCTCTCGAGATATACTTTCCTTCCCGAAAAGCCTTGTGGCGGCCCTGGCAACGGCATGTCATCTTGACACTCGCGCGCCCGATGTCATGGGTGACGACAATCACTGTAATCTAAAGAACGTTCTGCCAGGGTACCACCAAGTGACGTGTACAACACGAGAGGACCGAACTCTTGACGTGTTTTGGTGTAATGTCAGAGATTCACACGTCGCTGTTCCGATGCCGCCTCTAGGACGATCTGATCATAACTTGGTTAAACTCGTGCCATGGTACACATCACGCGGCGTATAATGTGAGCCGCGGGTTACCAGGACACTGAGTACAGAAGTGGTCCACAGCAGCTAAGGATGCCTTGAAAAGTTGCTTTGACTGCACCGAGTGGAATGTTTTTACGGACACTACAAGCGACGTTACCGAACTGGCTGACACAGTTTGCAGCTCAACACAAATTTCTGCGTAGTCAGTGTTGTGCCTAAAGAAACCTGTTAAAATCTATTCCAACAACAAACCTTGGGGTCACGAAGCACATCAGAAACAGAAAGAATAAAGCTTTTAAAGACAAGAACAAAGAACAGTTACGGAAAGTATAAAAAGAACTGAAAAGGGAGCTTATAAAGGGGAAGGAAGAATATAGAAAAAAGATAGAAAAACAGTTTGAGACGGGTAACACGAAACGGGTGTGGGGAGGGTATGAATCTGATGGGTGGGAACAAGAAGCAAAAAGCTGTTCCGGTAATGAGCAAAACTACGGACTATGCCAAAGACTTAAATAAGTTCTATGCAAGGATTTGACTGTCATGATTATGAGCATGAGAGGGAACAGGTCAAGGACATGCTAGTTAGTGGACCTAAACACATGCAAAGTGAAGTGATTGTGGTGTCTGAAGAGGTGGTGCTTAGAGTACTTAAAAATACCAACCCCGCAAACAAAGCGTCTGGGCCAGATGGTGTTAGATCAAATGTGTTAAAATTATGCGCTGAACAACTGTACATAATTCTTTGCTATATTTTTTAATGTCACTTACCCAGGGTGTCGTCCCCTGTTCGTGAAATACCTTTTGTACTATCCCCATGCCAAAAAAGCAAATTGTATCTGTGATGAATGATTTAAGACCAGTTGCTCTTATCTCATACGTCATGAAACCTTTTGAGAGGGCTGTTCTTTCACATTTCCAAATACAGGTTTCTGATTTTATGGACCCCTTTTAGTTTGCTTACAGACGGCAAAGAAGTGTTGATGATGCCATTTTGCATGTTGTAAACAACATCTACTCTCATTTATAAAAACCAGGAGCCTCCATTCGACTGATGTTCTGTGATTTGTCATCTGCTTTTAACACTATTCAACCACACATACTCGCTTACAAACTAGTTCACATGAACATAAATGCCTCTACCATTCTTTGGGTTTTGGACTATCTCACTAACCGCCCGCAGTATGTCAGAATTATTTCGGATCTAGTCTCAGATGTACTTTTTTCCAACTTTGGTGCACCACAGGCGACTGTCCTGTCGCCTTTTTTGTTTTCTTTGTACACAGCAGTCTGTAGAGCCACTCATGACGACTGTGTCATGGACAAGTGAGTGAGTGAGTATAGATTGCTTTACGTCCCGCAAGCGACAAAGGCCTTCTCAGGGCGTGCCTGCGCTAAATGAAGAAAAGAACTGCAAGAAGCGCAGACAGGAGGGAGAATTTCAAAAGAAAAATACAGATGAATGGACCAGAAAGACAGAAAGACAAACCTCCAAAAGAGTAGAACCCACCTTCCAGGGGTTAGACAAGGTGACCCTAGGAACTAAAAAGTAGACAACCCCACCAAGGTCCCCTAGGGCAGACCCTGTGGGGGTGTGTCATGGACAAATACGCTGACGACACGGCACTGACAGGACAGATTACGGATGAGGAAGACAGACACTATCGACAAGAGATCGACGACTTTGTAGAGTGGTGCGATAGAAACTATCTTGAATTACGTGTTGGCAAAACAAGAGAGATGATCATAGATTTCAGGAAAAACAAACATCATCCCGATCCTGTTGTCATCAAGGGAGCAGAAGTTGAGCGTGTAGAGTCCTACAAGTATTTAGGTGTTCTTTTGGCAACGCGCTCAACTGGAAACAAAACACAGAGGCTATTGTGAAAAAAGAGCGTACCCGTCTTTACTGTTTGAGAAAACTCAGATCATTAAATTTTAATGTAAGAACTCATCTTTTACAGATTTTTTACTGCTCCAGTATTGTTAGCTTTCTAACTTTGGACTGACGTGCTGGGGTAGAAATTTATGTAAAAGAGATCAAGATCGTCTTAACAAAGTAATCAGGAAAGCGGGCGGGGTGATTGGTAGAGCACAAGATACTTTGGACACACTGTACAACAGACGGATTACGAACAAACTGGCTGACATTCTTGATGACAAAACACATCCACTTAGATATGAATTTGACAGCAGACGAATCGAACGAAGTGGCAGACTTCGAGTACCCAAAAGTAGTACATCACGTTATGTCAACTCTTTTGTCCCTCAGGCTGTTACCCTTTTCAACAGTAATATCAGTAGGTAGTGTCTGTCAACATTCTTTGGCTCTTTAGTAGTAGTCCATTCAGCAGTTCACTGCAACATTGCTGACACAAGAAGCACGGTGGGCATAAACCATAAGTGTTCTGATTCCAAGAGTTTTAAAAGGTAACAGTACGTCTGTTACAGTGATTAGGTTGAGTTTTGCAGTCAATAAGTCATATGACCGGAGGAACATAAAATCAATAGGTCATTTTGAAAATCCCTAAGTCAACCAAAAAAAATTCATTTTTTCGGCATTTTCGATGTCAAACTTGTCAACACATCTTGGTAACTTGGCCCGCAGACTCTCTCACTGTTTACGTTTTCGCGGTGCTTGCCTGCCATTTGGTTACAGTCATGGCTGTTTTCAGTTAGACTCAATTTGAGAAACATGAGCATGAATGGAACCAGTCAGAGGCGTAGATTTTCATGAACCCGCGGGCAGAGGCGACTCATGAGGATCTGTGCCTCTTGCAGATGTGGATTATAATCGTTACTTAGTCCGCATCTACTTCCTCAGTTTGAGTAACCCTATCAGATAAAATCTCGAGCAATATGCATAGATTCTCATAACGACCCTTAGGTGGTGAGGACTTTTGAACGTCTATGCCTCTTGCAGACTTTAGAAACTCACTCTTGCACTGGTTACATTCATCACGCAGCCAACTATAGGTGCTATACTTGGTGTATAAAATACCAAACGCAAGTATATTTGGCAATTTCGGATTTTTATTTAGTTTTTGCTATTTTGCAATCTAATGTAATCAGGTTTGCGTTTCAATGACTTGCATTACCTATAACATGCTTTTTTCAGTAAACATGTGCAAGCACTGAATTACTGTCCTACAGTGAAGAGCACAATGGTTCTCAGCAACAAGAACCAGTTTTCTGGCAGTACTGATTCAAGCTTTAGTATCCAGGACACCAACCACAACACATTTTTGTCAAATTGTCATAGACACCCCTACCCTCTCCTAGAAGAAAACAAAGCAAGAAAGAGATTGTGGTTGTCATAGTCCATAAGCTAGCAGAGTTTACCGTGCACACCCCCCCCCCCCCCCCAGTACTCAATAAGATGGGTTTCAAAGTGTACCTTAGTATGTCCTGAGATGTTTAAGCCATGTTCCCTGAAAATCCTTAGGAACACACCAGAGAAATAGCCGATGGCGCAAGGGTACCCCATTCACGCTCTTCGTGGATGCTAAAGTGAGGTTGAGAAACATTTTCCTGCTGCCGACCTCTTGACAGCTCACTCATTGGCAGCCAGAACAATATAAGATTTAAAGATGGCCATTAAATAATTGAACGTTGCAGAAAAAGAAGGCAAAAATGGAGGTGGAAGTGATAATGTTGTGGTGGACATGTGGAAACTAAGTATTTTGATAACATTGTTTAGGCTGTTAGGAACCATGAAACTTTATTAATATTATGCATAGTCATATTTACACATTTCTAGATAAAATTAAAGGAAAAGAAAAGGGGATACCTTACTAGACCCGCCTTACGCTATGTAAAATATCACCTAATAGACCAGCCACTTAAAAATAGTTACAATTAAATTGATGGGTCACATAGAAATTAATGAAATGATCACAAATTGTTATGCTCAATATGCATAATTTGTTATGAAAACTGGCAACAAAAATATTTAAACAGAGGAGTATGACATAAGCAATTGTTACGGTCATTTTGCGTTCTTTGTGTACTGGTAAAATGGGAGTAGGGCAGCAGATTTAGCCACTGTGGCCCCTAAATGCATCACAACATCATAAAATCAGGTTGGGAGTAACTGTGGTACTCTATCCTAACCAATAAAACCTATAAAAAAAAACTATCAGTTGTATAAAGAATTTTTGAGGGCATCAGAAACAACGTATGTTTCCCAATTCAGCAATTTTAAATGGGAAAAAGCTATCATTCACCACGAATTTACTGTAAAGGATGCTGACTTTTCTTATTTTTTTGCACTTTACGCTCACATTATTGAAACTTAATAGGTAAGGAGAGGTCAAAATGAAATGGAATAAATTTAGTAATTTTTTTCTAATTAATTTTGTTTATTTTTACAACTTCGGGGTAGGGATACAAAATCAACCACTGTGGCACTCACAGTGATCATAGAATCACCTAGTCAAGTTTATAATAATTGTGAATTCCTGTTTTAATGATGTAAGCCTGAAAATAGACTGCCAGTGCTATAGAAAATGTCTGAAGGCATCTGATACATTATTTTTGTCTTTTTTTTGCGGAAATGGCCGTTTACTTGGTGCACACATACCTTCACTGTGAGCCAGAGATTCAATATTTTTTCATTCTGTTTTTTTCGCAGAGAACGCAGAAGGTGTGCCATAACATAATAGTGTCTGATTTGGGCTTTTCGAATGAACTCTGATTTATTTAGAGGAAAATGTTTCTCAACCTCATTTTAGCATCCGCAAAGAGCATGAATGGGGTACCCTTGCGCCATCGGCTATATCTCTGGTGTGTTCCTAAGGATTTTGGGGAAACATGGCTTAAACATCTCAGGATGACATACTAAGGTACACTTTGAAACACCCAATCTTATCGAGTACTGGGGGTGGGGGCGGGGTGGGGGGGGGGGGGGAGGGTGCACAGTAGATCCTGCTAGCTTATGGACTATCAGTGTACAACTAATTACATGATGTGGCCGCCCGCATGCAGTAACAAGGCCTCACTAGAATCTGGTGCCAGACTGCCTCTTACCCCAACATAACGACAGAAACTGTCAACGCCTCGGCCGCTTTAACAGCTCGCCGCGGCCGCTCCCTGGTCGTGCCGGCGTGTTTATGTGTACTGTAAACAAATTCCCAACCCTTTCCGGAGGTCTCTGTACAGTCTATTTTTACTCTGAGGCCTCCCTTTCTAAAATTTCTCAGCTTTTCAAGTCGGGCAAAGCGATCGCTGATTCCATTGCTAACGACGCGGTCCGACATCTTGGTTTTACTCTCTTCGGTTGGTTTTTTTTTTATGTGATACTGTTGAAATTGATAATCTATTGCTATATTGCCAGGAAACTTGTAACAATGTTTCGACGTGTTTACAATCAAATGTTTTATTTAGAATGCTTTAAATGGTCAGCTATTGATAAATTACTTTTGTTTGAGTGTATTTTGTCTACCTCACGCAATCCTTTGTGAAACGTTCGCAGGCCGGGGGTCGCAGGCTCGCGGTACTAGGGAACTCCACCGCAGAGAACGAACGCATAGTTAACGTATCGAGATAACGTACAAAATACGACGGGGTTTGCACGTGAGCTAAATCTTACTTTGCTACGGGGAAAAAGTCCTGAGGACTCATTGGGTTTAAAAAAAAAGATACCTTAGGCGCCGTTCTCGGCAAAATAAATAGAACCGTTTCGTGTTGCATCTCTGTGAGGCAGATCCGTATTTTTGCAAAACCCATTCCGGAAGTCGAATGGGCTTGCGAGACGCGATGTCAATGCCGTAAACCACTTTCCCCGGGAATGTTGCGAGCGTTTTTCCGTCATGTTCTTTGAACGGTTGTGGCTTTGGTCGGTGAATGAACAAAGATTTCAGAAACAAAATACGCGCCCAGTGTTGGATGAACAAATATTTCAGAAACAAAGATATGGCGTCCACTGACAGTGGTGGGGTTAATGCAATCAAACGTATTCCTTCTAACGAACCAGATTATCAGTACAAAGTCGTGAGCTGCACTGTGCGAGAGAGACAGAGTGAGAGAGAAAGAGAGAGAGAGATTTCCTGTGGTTGCCTAGGTATCATTATTTTTTCATAGCCTCTATCGTTTTCGCCGCTAGAATATCTAAGCTAACAAATTCTCATACAGGAAATTATACACCACCTCAACCGTATCCTCCCATCCGCAAGAGGCATGGATACTGCGAGAGCAGGGGCTCATGAGAATCCATGCCTCTTGGTATGGGGTTTGGCCAGTTTACTTATATATACATACTTGTTTCTCGCGCAGAGGTAAGGTTTGCGGCTGCGGTTTGAGGCTGTAAACCGACAATCGATTAGGAATACTTCATGAGATAGTTACGGTAAACGAAACGCGTGCGGACCTCCTTTTAACCCCTTCACTGCCGAGAAAAGATGAACAATCACCCAGCTACAAGAGGCATAGATCCACATGAGCCCACGCAGTTGCTGGGGCTCATGAGGATCTGTGCCTCTTGCTGAAACCGCTTTGTATCTGCGTTCCTTCGCAGGCTAGATATCTTTGGCGTTGAATTTACGATGATGTCATAGACGCACGATCTGCGTCCACCGGTAGTGATGGGGTTAACGATTATAATGATCTTGGTGTTAATTGTCCTTTGGGAGGGAACACTATCTAGCCTGCTCAGTTACTGATCCCGCTGCTGTTACTTAGTATTCTGAAATAATGATGAGTTTGTCATTTCTGTTTAACTCATTCAATTCAACACGCCACGACATGGATCGAGCGTGACAGTTCAAGGGTTGTGCCAGAATAGCTTGGCGCCCATAGGCGCCAAGCTATTCTGGCACAACCCTTGAACTATCACGCTCGATCTGTTTCCAGAAGTGTAATACAGTCTTCAGGGGCAATTTCGAAATTTGCGGATTTCGGTCCTGGAGCAAAATGGGTTAATGCTTTATGGAGATTCTGATTTTATTATCTTTAGGGACGAGACATTTACTAGTCTGCTCCTCTTACTGCTTTTTGTTGAGGTGATTCCGACAGGAATCACCTCAACAAAAAGCACTACCGACAGCCAAAGGGTTACTGTCTAACCGCACAACGCATGCGATTTAATCCCCCAGAAACCCAAACTGATATTATTTGATTATATTTTCCTCATTTTTATTGTGTTTCAGAACGTCTTCAACATACAACTCGCTTTGAGCATCACTAAACGACCATAAGCATTATTTGAACTACATTGTATCTGCAATCTTTCATCCGATGAGATACGACGCAGTTACACCGATGACGTAAGGCCGTGCGTCACACTGCGTCATGTCCAGCCCCGTGCGTCAGATGGCCAATAGGCGTCTGCCGCCCCTGCAGGTTACTGCGCCGCGCTCGGAACGGTCATCCCGGCCCCGGGGCCCCCATCGCCATAGCAACCACTACAACAACATGGCTTCCAGCCACGGTCATCACAACGGACACAAGCCTCAGAAGCACATCCCCGACATGGTCATCACAGGTAGTAAGCAAGTGTTAATTAATACACAACATATAAGTTTTAGTTATGTCAGTTAACCCATACACCGCTGATACGCAACAACAATTTATGGATCGAACATGATAGTTCAAGGGTGGTGCCAGAATAGCTTGGCGCCTAGAGGCGCCAAGCTATTCTGGCACCAGCCTTGGACTATCATTGGTTAATCTGTCTCCTGAGCACTAATGTCATCTCCCCAAATTCGTAATTTCGAGCAGTGGAATCGTAGATACAGCAGAGATAAACGGACACTTGCCACGGACATTCCTCCCGGACAGTGTTGATTTACTAACTCCAGATGTGCCAAATACGGATACGCGGCGGGTGCCGTGTATCCATATGCGGCACGCGTGGAATGAGTCAAGTGCCAAATAAGTGTTCATTAATAAGTCTCTTGGCTTGACTTCGCGAATGAAGATTTTATAGGAGTTGCCCACGACGTCTGCAGGCTTGTTCGTGGCTGCGGAGGCCAATCCGAGACAGGCAGGTTCGACCGCAGTGGCTGCAGGGGAAGGTATGGCCAGGGTTCTGAGCTGCGGCATCTCTGTTTTTTCTCCTGAGCCGCTTGTCCTTAAGGCTAGCTCTGTGAGAGTCCTCAAAGGAGACAGCTGCCTTGTAAATGGTGGAGCGCCAGGTGTCACGGTCCGCAGCAAGCGAAGACCACTGGTGGTGGTCGATTTGGCAGGCACTAAGTGACTTCTTGAGACAGTCTTTGTATCTCTTCTTTGGTGCCCCTCTGTCACGGTGTCCAGTAGCAAGCTCGCCGAACAGGGTGATCTTTGGTAGGCGATGATCCTCCATCCTGGAGATATGCCCCGCCCAGCGGAGCTGTGTCCGCAGCAGCAAAGCCTCGATACTCACAGTTTCAGCCTGTTCAAGGACCTCGACGTTGGTGACATAGTCACTCCAGTGAATGCCCAGGATGGTACGCAGGCAGCGCTGGTGGAAGCGTTCGAGGAGTCGTAGTTGGCTGCGGTAGAGGGCCCAGGACTCGGAACCATACAGCAGGGTGGTGAGGACCACAGCTCTGTACACGCTGATCTTGGTGCCTGTTTTCAGCTGTTGATTGTGCCACACCCGCTTGAAAAGTCGCCCGAAAGCGCTGTTTGCTTTTGCCAGCCTGCTGTCAAGCTCCTTGTCCAGCTTGGCGTCCGACGTGATAATGCAGCCAAGGTAAGTAAACTGGTGCACTGACTTTAGTTCAGACTCGCCAATGGTGATGTGAGGAGGGCGATACACTGTCTTGGGTGCCGGCTGATGGAGGACCTCTGTCTTTTTCAGACTGACCTCGAGTCCAAAGAGCTGGGCAGCATCTGCGAAGCAAGACGTGATGCGCTGCAGGGCTCTCTCTGTGTGTGCAACGAGGGCAGCATCATCAGCAAAAAGCAGCTCACGAATCAGTTGGTCTAGGGTTTTCGTGTGGGCCTGCAGTCGTCTGAGGTTGAACAGGCTGCCATCGAGACGATACCTGATGTACACTGCATCGTCATCATCGAGGTCCACTGTGGCCTGCTTCAACATCATGCTAAAAAAGATGGTGAAGAGGGTCGGTGCCAGCACGCAGCCCTGCTTTACGCCGTTGAGAATAGGGAATGGTTCCGAGAGGTCATTGTTGAGTCTGACCTGGCCTTGCTGGTCCTCGTGTAGCTGGACAATCATGTTGAGGAACTTTGGGGGACAGCCAAGTCGCTCCAGGATCTGCCACATGCCTTGCCTGCTCACAGTGTCGAACGCTTTTGTTAGGTCGACAAATGTTACGTACAGACCTTTGTTCTGCTCGCGGCACTTCTCCTGTAGCTGTCTCAGCACAAAGACCATATCGGTGGTGCTCCTGTTTGCTCTGAAGCCACACTGGCCCTCTGGGAGTTGGTCTTCAGCGATGGCAGGTACCAGCCGATTCAGGAGCAGCCTTGCAAGGATTTTCCCAGCAATGGACAGCAGGGTAATTCCCCGATAGTTGGAACAGTCAGACTTCTCGCCTTTGTTCTTGCACAGGGTGATAACGACTGCATCACGGAGATCTTTTGGTAGTGTTCCTTCCTCCCAGCAGCAGAGAAAGAGGTCATGGAGCTTGTTGTGCAGTGCTGTGCCTCCATGTTTCCAGATCTCTGGTGGTATTCCATCGATGCCTGCTGCTTTGCCACTCTTGAGCTGGTGGATGGCTGTGAGGGTCTCTTCAGCGGTGGGCGGTTCGTCCAACTCAACCTTTACTGGGAGGTGTGGGATTTGTAGGACGACTGCTTCTTCTCGTCATTAATAAGTAGGTCTAAATAAAAGTTGCATGTGCCCGGTGGAGAAGGGAAGGTGGTAATCTGAGAAATGACAGGCATCAGTATGTATACTTATAGAAAAGATGTATGTGCGTGGTCACTACCTTAAGGCTTTCTCGCATAGTCTATCCACCTACCGCAGCTGGTACTAGATACTCAGTGCGCAAAGCCGACCATAGGCCGACGTCGGCTCCATGGCCGGCTTTGCGCATTGGGAAATAAAGAACGTTGTTGTTGTTCTTAACAACGGATAGGGAAAGCACGAACAGCATTTATACAATTGAGGAACATCTGGAGATCCAAAGAACTATCAACCAAGACCAAAGTCAGGATCTTCAATACCAATGTCAAGGCAGTTCTTCTATATGGAGCAGAAACTTGGAGAACAACAGTTGCCAGCACAAGGAGAATACAAGTCTTCATTAACAACTGCCTGCGCAAGATCCTAAATATCCATTGGCCAGAGACCATCAGCAACAACGAACTCTGGAATAGAACCAATCAGCTGCCTGCAGAAGACGAAATTAAACAACGACGTTGGAGATGGATAGGGCACACTTTACGTAAGCCAGCGGACAACATTACCAGGCAAGCCCTAACATGGAATCCACAGGGCACGCGGAAAAGAGGCAGACCAAGAAACACATGGCGCCGAGAACTGGATGCAGACCTTAAGACCATGAAGATGACCTGGAACCAACTGGAAAGGAGAGCCCGGGACAGAGACTCTTGGAGATCCTTTGTAGGCGGCCTATGTCCCAGTAGGGGTGTAAGGCATAAGTAAGTAAGTAAGTTGTTGTTCTTGTTGTTCTTGTTGTTCTTGTTAATGTTCTTGTTGTTCGTGTTGTTCAGTATTGCTTGTGACTAAAATAATTTGTATTTGAACAGGTTACAGCGCCATCTTGAGTCCAGCCCCGAGTGGTGGCCCCCTGGGTTACTCTTACGCCAATAACAACATAGCGGGAGGTTACTCACTTCATGGTTAGTGGCCATTATGTTTGTTTGTTTGATGTACATTTTCGACATACCCTCCGCTCGAAGTAGTTTTATCAAAATCCTGCAACCATTGCGGTCCAGCCGGACGGCGACAGTGTGTTGTGTTGAAGTTTCTGGAATAGTTTCCTGTGACTAAAGTTCTACCTGAATAGAGACCCACCTCAAGCTGGTCCATGCGTGTTTAATTAAGAGGATATTGCTGTCATGCATTACTGTCTTGAGCATTAGTAGGCGTTGGCGCGCACGCGGTGGCGCAGCGGATTTGCATTAGTCAAAGCTACTATCATCGAGCCCCTATGATTGCTGTTCGTTCTTTGATGTCATAGAAGCTCCACTTGAAAAGGCCCCTTTAACCCCTTGACTACCATTGAGGATTCCGCTCGGCGGAAAAGAGCGGTATCGTCAGTATCAGTCAAAGATTTAAACTGTCCTCCCGCCCCCCTTAACCCTCCCACCACCACCGAAGCCGTTGTATGAACAACAGAGAACGTAAAATTTTCATTGCTTACTTTCCTCAGTTTCATTTTCTAGGCTTGGTACACCTTGGTTGGTTAGTTTGGGGTTCAACGTCCACAGCACCGGAATGATAATGGACAGGCCCAAACGGGCGGGTTATGGGGGTGGGGGGGGGGGGGGGTGCGGGACAGCTATTGCCTATGGAGTACGACCTGAACACTGATCACTTTGGCCGCACTGCGACTGTGCGACACTGATTTACCAGGGCTTTTAACGGACATGCTTATAGTTATCTCTCAAAACGTTTTTATACAGGCGACGGCGGTTTGACGGTTTCAGATTTGCTTTAAGAGTGTACCTTTCATCTGCAAGAGGCATAGATCTTCATGAGCCCCCGCATTCGCGGGAGCTCATGAAGATCTATGCCTCTTGATTGTGCTCTTTTACATCGTTGATCATCACAGTGGGAAGATCGGCACGGTTTACGGTATCGTACCAGACGCAGGCTGGGTTAACGAAATGCGTTTTCACAATGTCGGTGTTCATATTTCGAACAATATTTATAGTCTTGTTTGACAGTGACTAGAAAAAAAAACACTACTTTACCTTGATATGCATCGCATTTCTATCCCAGCCTGTGGCACCACTATAATTACATATATGTTTTGTGCGTATGTTTCATGTGATTTGTCAGTGCCGAACAGAAAAAGACATTTGGAACTATTTAAATCTGGGCTGCTTATACTGAGGAAGTCATTCCCTCTCGCCAGAGCCTTACCAGGAGGGGAAAGGTCCTCGGTTCGACGTCGGCCACATTGGCCCGCTCACTGGGTTCTTTGTGCGTGTGTGTTGCCCGCCTGCGACCTGTGCCAGGAAAAAAAGAGGAAAGTGTCGCTGTCTGCGGTGCTCAGTGAAGCGTGGCTTATGGAGAAACAGGTCTTTTGTGGCTGGAGTCATGTTTGCTCTCAGTGTTGCCTCATTATTCAAAGCTCTCCTTGGTTCTCTGACGCACGTAGTCAACCTGGCCTGGCCTCTCGAACGCCATGAGTGCGTTGTATTGCTGTTGGTGGGGATTGGTTAGGTGGGTTGAACGCACAGGCAGAGGATAAACGCGAGGATAAGCTTGCCATAGTTTTCCTGAATTCCGTTCAGTTTTAGATCACTTTAGTTTTCACCAAGTTTCATCTAACTTCAGGCGAAACCAGTGTCAAATAAAACCCAAATGTGCAAAAGGCCATCGGGCAGACGTCGGCCGCCGTTGGACCGTGCACGCCCGTGCGCGGGCCGATGTCGGCCCGATGGCATTTGCGCACTGGGAAGGTCAATGCAGTCATCTGACTTGCATATAGACTCAGTTTAAAATTACAGTTCTTCATCCCTTGTGCATGGTTTGATTTAATCGGCCACATTATAATTATTATGGCTGCTAATTCAGTAGCAGAGTGTCCGACACATTTCTTAATCAAGCGACAAAGGGGGGGGGGGGGGGTATGAAACATAGAAATCAAACATAATAATCAAAATTTGTTTGATTTCTGTTCTCCAAAACATTGGGGTGGAGGTGGCGGGTGGTGTCAGGGATCCTTTGCCCCACCTCCCCTGTATTTTTTTTTTTTTTTTTTTTTTTTTGAGTGTTGGGGGAGTGGGGGGGGGGGATTAAATTTATTCTTTAACTCATTCAGCCTGACGCACGTATTTCCCAAATTTTGGAGGCGTCATCTAACGACTAAGCACCTGTTGCAGGAGATGTATCGACCATGATTATTCAAGGGTAGTGCCAGATTAGCTTGGCGCCAACAGGCGCCAAGCTAATCTGGCAATACCCTTGAATTGTCATGGTCCACCGGCCATCTCCTGCTGTACTGCGTCACGGCTTAATGTGTTAATTAGAATCAGGTCAAGACAATAGGTTGAGCCACTTGCCAGTGGGTTTGGCAGGGGCAGCGAATCGAGGGAGACAATCAGTGTGGGACAGGCCTGGTTATGCCGTATTTGACGTCACAAGCCGAACTTTTATGCAAATCTGGATAGTCATTAAAATCAGTTTGTCTTCGTTCGTTGAGTTAGTACGATGCGGCCAACGATATCAGCTTTCAATCGGTGAGGGAGAATAATTATGCCCCTCTTGTGCACTGCCTCCCCGGACTAGTTATTTTGTGCAGCAAGTGTGACTTATTGAGAGGCAACGTAATAGGTGGGTGCCAGAAGTCAACTGACTAGCCTACTTTCTGCACGATTCAGGGGTCGGAGGGGAGGGGGGCGGTTCTTGGGGAAGATTGTTTGTTGGGAGTTTGGGGGAGAAGGAATGACTGTGTAATCTGTGATTGCAAAATAACGACTGTAACGTTAGTTGGCCAAACGTCGTTGCCGTTCGTAGGGCAGGGCCAGTTGCATGAGCGAGCTTAGTCCTGCACCAGCCACTAAGCAAGGTGCGCCGCTAGGACTAAGCTTGCTCATGCAACTGACCCCAGAAGTGTGCTGGTAGGCCTACTTGTCACCAATGCTAGAGGCTCGGAGTTCGATTCTAAGCTCTGGAATTAGAATACCTAGTGTGAGGGAAAGTAGAGAAGAAGCCAACGAAGAAGGAAACACGCTTAGAAAAGACAGTTACAACATATTTGTGTTGTAACTGACTTTTCTAAGCGTGTTTCTTTCTTCGTTGGATTCTTCTCTGCATTTTACACGCTTGGCAGTCACCTACTTGGCCTGGATTTCAGTTGAGGCGAAAGTAGCACATGAATGGACAGACAAACACAGTTTTATTTTTAATCACTTCACTACCGAGAAAATGTGAACACACTCCAACTGCAAGAGAATAACAACTGCAGGGACTCGTAAGGAGTTATGCCTCCGTGGTCGACACAACTGACGCTGACACAACTCTTTACTTTGGGCCCATACGTTGTATCCATGTTCCTTGCACGGCTGGGCTCTTTGGTGTTGAATTAACAACCCCTTACCTGCCGGGCAAGGCGGACGCTACCCATCTGCAAGAGACATAAACCCTCATGAACCCCCGCAGTCGCGGGGGCTCATGAGGATTTATGTCTCTTGTTAGGCCTGTGTCGTCTTTGTGATCATTTTTGGTTCCATTTCATTAGTGTCTTTCACGCGAGAATATCGGTCAGTGTGCAGTGGTCTCAGACGCGAAATCCGTGATCACTGTCAGCGACGGGTTTAACAACGATCTCAGAAACACACAGGTTTTTTTTTTTTCTGACTGTAAATGCACGCTAGCCAGAAAGGGTCCGCAGACAAAAATGTTCCAGCAAAAAAGCGTACGTTCCTTTTAACTCATTCTACCCCAACACCGAAATCCCCAAAATGTTGCCGTTGCCGACGGTCCTCTGAAGACTGCATTGCAGTGCAGGACACAGATCGACCATGATAGTTCAAGGGTGTTGCCAGCACCACCCTTGAACTATCATGGTCGATCCTTATCTTGCTGTGGTGTGTCTGGGGTAGAATGAGTTAAAGTGCATGCTGGCGTGAACTCTATCTTCCTGGAAGGACATATAGTGTTGAGCCTTGCCACACTGACACAGGTACCTTGTTGGGACATCGACTGACCTGGGACATAGTCGGGACATCGACCTTGTGGTTCGCTAGGTGGGGGACCTCTTTGTACTACAGGCAATAGCGTTAATCTATACGTGAACTGCGGAACCTCAAAATCCTCAAGAATGCATGTGTGCAAATCTAGCGTGTTACACAAACGCTTTCAGTGAGGAAAAACCCCAAACACAAACAAATAAAAGAAAGAAAGATACAAGTATAGAAAGAACAAGTACAACACAGTTCTTTTTTGTATTTCTCCTTTCTAATCGGTTTTCTTTTTTGTTTAGTATTCCTTTGGGCGTGACAGATTTAGTAGTCACCTTTTGGTCTCGATTTTGCTTAAATTCTTCACTGCCAGTCCGTGCAGATTGCCTCTCTAATTCAACGCCACGGAGCTTCAGCCGTCCATGAAACGTGGAATCAAAGTGGTGTTGGTAAGAGGCATAGATCCTCATGAACCCCCGTAACTGCGGGGGTTCATGAGGATCTATCCCTCTTGAGTTCAGGTTTTTTTTTTTTCGGCAGTGATCGGGTGCGCACTAATAGTCACAGGTGGAGACAAAATGCGAGCGTTTTATAATCGTAAGTATACCGAGACATACTATCGCTGGCTGCAGCCTGCGTCATAGTAAAGCAGAAATAATAATCTTTGGTCTGAATTTGATACGCTGTCTGTGCTTTATCTAGATTAGGTCTTCCAGACGAATATTTCTCTCTGTAGTCTCGCGTAGATTCTCAGTCGTGAAGCCCTGTGGTTGGAACCAATGTCTGTCAGCAAGAGGCAAACATTCTCATGAGCCCCTGCAGATGCAGGGGCTCATGAGAATGTTTGCTTCTTTGCATGAGCCCCTGTAGATGCAGGGGCTCATGCGAATGTTTGCCTATTGCGTCACCCCACGCCCCACCCCCTCTCTATCACACTCTTATAAAGATGTAGACAGGTATGAAAATCGACTGTTTATGCGGAATGCCTCTAACGTCACACGTTCTAAAATTGTTTCAGGTGTTTATGGGGTTTCGCGTTGAACGTACTCGAATAGTAATGCCATTCAGATGGGAGAGTGTGTAAAGGGGATTCACAAAATATATCGCGGTGCCCGGGACCCATAAAACGCAGACCGCTTTCTTCGCGATAGCAAAATTTTTATCCCTTTTCATCCTGATACACCCATTGCTTGAAATAAATTTGACTGATAGTTCAAGGGTGATGCCAGAATAGCTTTCCGCCTGAGGCGCCAAGCTATTCAGTCTGGCACCACCCTTAAACTAAAGCATCCTCACTGAAGTCATGTTTGTTTGATTTGGGTTGTTTTGTGTGCGTGTGTTTTTGTTGTTGTTGTTGTTTGTGTTTGTTTGTTTGTTGGTTTGTTGGTTGGTTTTTTTCTTTCTTTGCTTGTTTGCTTGCTTGCTTGCTTGCTTGCTTGTATTTGTGTGTTCGTTCCTTTCGTTTGGTTCTTTCTTTCTTTCTTTTTTGTTCGTTCCGTCATTTCTTCCTGTTTTCGTTCGTTTCATTCATTCATTCATTCATTCATTCATTCATTCATTCTGTCTTTCTTTCATTCTTTCCTCGCTTTGAAAGAAAATGAAAGAACAATGTAATTGTTGTTATCCTACGAAAAGCTAAAAAATTGATATGATCTTTTTCTGGTGAAGTTAAAGAGGGTATGACACTTTTCATGTAACAGGGTTACCTACAAGAAACGGGGTACCCAAATTCTTGTCCTGAGGCAGGGAACAGCCCCTTTAACTGCCCTCTTTTCCATCGATCTCCTTTGTGCCCGGTGGAAAAGGATTAGTCGGTTATGCTGATCCGTTCCGCTCTCACCAGTCCTTCGGCCGGAACAGCCCATCTGCAAGAGGTATAGATTCTCATGAGCCCCTGCGAATGCATGGGCTCATGAGAATCTATGCCTCTTGCTGGCATGAGATCTCCCTCATTTACACCCTCAGCTCGAGGTAGTTAAGGTCGACGTTAACAGGTGTTTGTTTTTTGTCACAGTTTCCCTCTCTGTATACCGTTCCACCTATTGAGCGTGCCCACCTCAGCATGCACGCATTTTCTTTCTTTTCTTTCTTGCTTTTTTCTGTACTGTGTGCCCTTTTGTAGTTACGGGTATGCACAGGGTCAAATTCGAGCAGCGAGAGGAGAACATTCTCATTAACACCTGCAGGCTGCAGGGGCGCATGACAGACTGTGCCTGCTGGAACTGGGTGGGTCTGACTAGAGGAGTCTTCAAGGCACATTTTGTGTGCATGGCCACGCAAGGGTATCGTAGTGTAAGTTATAGGTTCTAGAAAGAGGTAAATTTTACTCACCTGTAATAGGCACAGATCGCATGCTTTTGCCTACGGCTCTTGAGGATCTACATATTCCTGCTGCCGCCAATGACGAAAGATCTGCTCCATTTACGTCTGTGATCCTCAGGTTAATCGCAGGGGTACATGCCAAGGGCTAGCATAGTCTGTGACGCTGTTTTGATACTTAGCGAACGGTAGCATACCAGTATGCAAGTAGCATAAATCTTCATGAACCCACGCATGCTGCGTGGGTTCATGAGGATCTATGCCACTTGCTAGCCGCATGACCTTCAGTGTGCCTCATCAGGAGGCGGTCTCCGGCTCTTCGAAGAACCTACGATGAGATCAGCTTTGCTTGGGCGGGTACCATTTGTGACCAAAGCCTAGTGTGGAAAAGTGTCGGACTAGTGAAGAATACCTACCGAGTTCAATAACACTGCTTAGTTCCATCTATAAGAGGCATAGATTCTCATGTGACCCTGCGGATCACATGAGAATCTATGCCTCTTGCTAACCATGTGCTCCTCAAATCGAGTCGTTGTTGGCGGCATAGGCGGTTGGAGCGCGCACAGCCAGGAATATGCCCAAGACGTCATCGATCCTGATATGAAAGAAATGACACACAGCTTTGGAAGAAGTCGGCTGGGGTTTACCTCGTCTGAATGTTATCACAACTTGTGTACAGTGACTTTTTTTTTTTTTTCTCTCTCTCTCTCTCTCTTTCTTTCTCTTTCTCAATGTGAGAGATCGTTACCCTGTGTGTGCGTGTTTGTGTGTGTGTAACCTAAATGGATACTGGACCTGTACCTGCTGCTCAAGATAAAACTGCTATACGAAGGCCGCCTCGGCTCTGCCCAAGCTAAAAGGCGTGCATTACTGACAAAGTTTCCGACGTAGTAAAAATCAGCGAAGAGAACAACAGAAGGGAACGTCTGTGGCACAGAGACTGGCCGAGTGGAAAAGGGCTTTGTTTACTTACCTGTGTGACTGCAATATGGTTTTATTACACCAGCATGGAGGGCTTCAAAACAACGGGTGAGTACCAGCTCAACACTTTCAACCGGCCCTGAGGTCGAAATCTCCAAAATGTTTTGGAGCAGTCCTCATCAGACTACGTTACGCTTCGAGAGGCAGGTCGACCATGATAGTTCAAGGGTGGTGCCAGAACAGCTTGGCGCCTGGAGGCGCCAAGCTGTTCAGGCACCACCCTTGAACTATCACGGTCGATTCATATCGAGCCAGGTGTCAACCAGTTCTGTCTGTCGCACCCTTGAACTATCATGGTCGATCCATGTAGAGCCGGTGTCAAATTGTTCCGTCACCAACCTTGAACTATCACGGCCGCTCCACATCTAACCAGGCACTAAACTATTTTGTTACAAAAACCTTGAACTAGCATGATCTATCCACATCTAGACAGTTGTCAAGCTGTTTTGTGACTACCCTTGAACTATCATGGTCGACCCACGTCTTATCAGGCGCCATGCTGTTCTGTGACTACCCATGAACTATCATGGTCGGTCCATATTTTGTTGTGTTTTGTGTTACAGAGTTGAACAGCTTATAACAGGCTCTCCAGCTCTCACGTTTGAAGTGTTTTTTGAAGTGGGTGTTAATATGCGTGGCAGTTTTTATGGGTGCAAGGGTAGAAAGTCGGCATATTTTTTAGCAGGTAGCGAGGTGATTGGGGATAGGTGGGTATCACAATCACAACTGATAGGTGATCAAACTGCGTCGGTATTTAAATGACACTCGTAACGGTGCGACGAAATATGAATGGAAGCTAAAACAGAGAGAGAGAGAGAGAGAGAGGGGGGGGGGGGGGGAGATAGAGAGAGAGAGAGAGAGAGAGAGAGAGAGAGAGAGAGAGAGAGAGAGAGAGAGAGAGAGAGAGAGAGAGAGAGAGAGAGAGAGAGAGAGAGAGAATTAATCAAGTGTGTGTATGCAAGTAACTTATTGATAACATGATAAAGTGATATGCTTGACCTGTAGTATGATGTTTTAAAATGACGTGCTAAGGTTGTGTGCGTGCGTGCGTGCGAGCGAGCGAGCGTGCGTGCGTGCGTTCGTGTGGCTAACATGTGTGGGTACGTGTTCGTACATCGACCT
Source organism: Semisulcospira habei (assembly GCA_036245525.1). Taxonomy (NCBI): domain Eukaryota; kingdom Metazoa; phylum Mollusca; class Gastropoda; family Semisulcospiridae; genus Semisulcospira; species Semisulcospira habei. The sequence goes on from BTPG01000003.1 coordinate 144,721,923, forward strand.
GAAGATAAAAAAGAAAATTGATGAGAAAACCCTTGCCATTCGATAGCCAGCTGGTTCACCTGTCGTCAACTAAACATCACTTGCAACAAAGAAGACAGATCGAGTTAACTCATTCTACCCCAACACCGAAATCCCCAAATTTTGCCGTTGTCCTGTGAAGACTGCACTCTAGTGCAGGACACGGATCGACCATGATAGTTCAAGGGTGATGCCAGAATAGCTTGGCGCCCATAGGCGCCAAGCTATTCTGGCATCACCCTTGAGCTATCATGGTCGATCCAGATCTTGCTGTGGTTTGTCTGCGGTAGAATGAGTTAAACCCTTAACTGCCGGAGCCCAGCAAACACTACCCAGCTGCAAGAGACATTAACTCTCATTAACCCCCGCAGTCGCGGGGGCTCATCAGGATTTATGTTTCTTGTTTGTCCTGTGTTTGTTATGCCTATTTTTTGTCTGGCCTTTACATCTACCGGTGTATTCCTGGAAGAGTTCAAGACGGCCTTAGTAAAACCACTGCTGAAGAAAGCAAACCTCGATCCTAATGTACTGCAAAATTACAGACCTATCTCCACCCTTCCCTTTATTTCTAAAATCCTCGAGAAGGTTGTTTTATCTCAGATCTTGAAGTACCTCCAAGAAAATTCTCTCCTACATCCCTTCCAGTCCGCATACTTACATGGCCGCTCCACTGAAACTGCTTTGATTAGAATATTAAATGATGTCCTTTGCGCGGCTGAAAATAATGAGCTGTCTGTCCTGACTCTCCTCGATCTGTCCGCAACCCCCACCCGGGTCTGCCCTGGGGGACATGGGTGGGGTTAACTACTTTTTAATTCTCAGGGTCACCCTGGTCAGCCCCACAGGGTGGGTTTTCCTCTCTATTCTGAGGCATGTTTTTCTGTCTACCCTTTGTCCATTCACCTGTATTTGCCTTTTTAAAACTCTCCCTACTGTCTGCACTGCCTGTAGCTCTTGATATTGGATGTGTGTTGCTAAATGGTCATAGCTTTATTTAGGCCCTATGTGTTAGGTTTATTTAACGTATTGGACCGGCTGGCGACATACATTCAATGTTCTGTTTAGTTTTTTTTTTTTTTCACAACCAGTGCAGGCACGTCCTGAGAAAGTCTTGTTGCTGTCGGGACGTTAAGCAATGTACAATCAATCAATCGATCTGTCCGCAGCCTTTGATACTATCGATCACTCCATTCTTCTGTCTCGTCTTCACTTTGACTATGGCTTCTCTGACCGTGCTTTACTCCTGATGGAGTCATACCTCACAAACCGGCGTCTAGTTGTGTCTGTCAACGGTTGTCACTCTGCCCCAGCCCCACTACTTTTCGGCGTGCCCCAAGGTTCTGTGCTCGGGCCTATTTTCTTCATTCTATATATGCATCCGTTAGGTACTATTTTTTCAAAGTACTCTGTTGGACATCATATGTTCGATGATGACACAGTTAATAAATAATAATAATAATAATAATAATAATAAAGGATATTTGTTAAGCGCTTATTCTAAAAGTAGCTCTAAGCACTGATACAATGAAAAGGTTAACAGCCAACACGCACACATACACGCACAACACACGCGCGCGCGCGCGCACACACACACACACACATAAATACACACACACACACACACACACACACACACACACACACACACACACACACACACACACACACACACACGTGACAGTTGCACGATTCTGGTCTCGTTCATGAAGCTGGTCGTTTAACTCATTCTACCCCAGACACACCACAGCAAGATAAGGATCGACCATGATAGTTCAAGGGTGATGCCAGAATAGCTTGGCGCCTATGGGCGCCAAGCTATTCTGGCATCACCTTTGAACTATCAAGGTCGATCTGTGTCCTGCACTGCAAAGCAGTCTTCAGAGGACAACGGGAAAAATTTGGGGATTTCGGTGTTGGGGTAGAATGAGTTAAGTTGATTTCCAACATGGAAAACTGCCGGTCTGACAGAAGTTAATGACTGGATGATTTGCAATAAACTCCATGTAAATGATGGTAAAACAGTCCATGCTTATTACAGCTGGTGTGCGTCCTTCGCAGTTGTCCTGTCTTCCCAGTCACATCTCTGTCTGTCCGAAATCAAATCACCTTCTCTGACAGTGTAAAAAACCTTGGTGTTTTCGTTGACAGAGAGGCCTCAAAATGGATAAGTATCAGTGTTAGTCTTATGTGCAGATCAGCTTTTATTGAACTTCGGCGCATTAGCAGTGTTAGACGACAGTATCCGAAACCCGAAGCAACTGCCACCCTTGTCTCCTCCTTTGTTTTATCACGGTTAGACTACTGTAACTCCCTCCTTTCCGGCCTGCTAGATAAACTGCAGAGAGTGCAAAACAGTGCTGCCCGTTTAGTTCTGCGCGTGCCGTCAGTAAGTGTGACCATATCCGCCCCGCCCTTTAGAAACTCCACTGGCTGGTTACAAGAACTGACGCATTCTGTATAAATTGTCCTGCATCTTCTTTAACTCTCTCAGCCTGACTTCAGTCCTGCCTATATCTCTGACTCGTTACTCCATCTGTATACTCCATCTCGCACCCTCCGTTCTTCCTCTGACACATCGGCGTAAATTTCGCCTTCACAATTTCAAATGTTAAACACGTGGTTGCCGGCGGTCCTGCCTTCTCCTATCTTGGCCCCGCCACTTTGAACAGCCTCCCCGCCCCTGTCCGTAACTGTCAAACGCTCTCCTCATTCAAATCGCTTCTCAAAACCCACCTCTACAACGCTGCCTTTCACTAGTTCATTTCCCCAGCCATGCACAATTCATCACCACTGTCACGTGTGTGCGTGTGTGTGTGTGTGTGTGTGTGTGTGTGTGTGTGTGTGTGTGTGTGTGTGTGTGTGTGTGTGTCTGTGTGTGTCTGTGTGTGTGCATGTGTGTGTGTGCGTATGTTGTGTATGTGTGCGTGTTAGCTGTTAGCCTTTTCATTGTATCAGCGCTTAGAGCTACTTTTAGAATAAGCGCTTAACAAATCTCCTTTATTATTATTGTTGTTATTATTATTATTGTTATTATTATTATTATTATTATTCAGTATTATTATTATTAGCGCGAATGTCGGTCAGCTTATAGTGGCTTCAGAAGCGCAAATCTGTAATCACCGACAGCGAAGGGGTTAAAAAAAACAACTCTAGAGCTGTGCAAAATTGGCATAGCTCATGTCCAGCAGCTGTGCTAACCATGCGCTACCCTTGAGTTATTTAAGACCATGAACTTAACCCTTTGGTCGTCGGTCGCGCTTTTAGTCGAGGTGATTCCTACAGGAATCATCTCGACTAAAATCGCTACCGACAGCCAAAGGGTTAATAACTCATTGATTGGTCATCTTCCCTCATTTGGCATTCGAAGCGAATTATCGACGATGATCATTCAATATTATGTTTGAAAACATCGTCATACATCACACTGTAGCGTGTCCAGAAACAAAGCAAACAAAATAAGGGCACGACTATTGAGCTGCAGTAGTCGGCCAAATTCCCGAGTGCAGTTAACAGCTGTGTGTGAAACGTTATCGCTGATAACCGCCGCTCTAAACACGTTAGGGTCATGTTTGTGAAAACATCATCATATCTCACATTGTAGCGCCTCCAGAGGAAAATCGGACCACGACCTATTTTATTACGATTCGGATTGACGTAATTGGACGCTATCTCCGCCGCACATCTGCCTATCTACACAAACAAGCATAACTCGCCTTCATGGACAGCTGGAATTGGTTCTATTTATAATTCTGTTTACTCCGGAGAAGACAGTTTATCATGTGCATGTACACACTTAATTCGCTTCCGATGTAAACAGAATGATAAATGTGCATCGTGTTTGCACTTGTCACGTGCAGATCAGCAGCCACTGTAATTCGCGCGTCTGAGCACACAGTGCCCCCCCCCCCCCCCCCCCTGCAGTCCCATCTGTTAAAATGCCTTAGCCTTAGTCTGCCCCAGTCATCTCCTATGTTTTTCAATCCCCTAAACAACACTACCGCCCACTTGCTGCACAAAATCAAAAAAAAAAATAAATAAATAAGGACATCACCAGTCTCATTTCCTGGCTATCAACATGATTCCGTACCAACCCTACTGGCATCCAAGCGCAGCCAAAACTGGTACGCACCTCAAATCACCATCTGCTTGGCAACTCAAACTAGGCCAAAAAGACTCTGAGCCCGCTGGTTAAGCCAAGGCTGTTATGACTGAATCAAAGTACCAAAAATAGCTCGTCTTTTCTCATCTATCAAGAGATTTTAAGCAAATTCCAGCATACAGCCTCTGTACAAAATGCCAAAGAAGGCAGAAACGGCGGTCCTTGCACTGCCTCACCTACCTCATTTGAATATTAACGTGACCGTCAGAACTATCGCGAAATCGGATACGACGCAGTCATGTCTGCAGCTCCAAAGTCGATACCCAATGAGTAAAAAGTCCTCTGACCGACGCCAGCCTGAACTTGACACCGGCCAGAGAACTTGTTGCCTACTGGATGTTCAGTACGGTGTTTCTCCACTCAACCTTTTTTAAAGTTTAGCATGACGTTTAACGCCATCGAACGCCAGTAGCGCGGTCTAACTTTATGGCGCCCAGGCATGGCGATATAATGAGGCTGAACTGTATTTGTTTTTGTTTTTTAAGGATACCCATTTGACTTGCGGGAAACTTCGTCATAAAAGTCGTGGTTCGATTCGATCTTTATACCTTACGCCGTCGCGGTGAGCTGAGTCAGTAGCGCAGGTCGTTTGTGGGGTGTTCGACTCTCCTCCGAAAGGTCGCATAGGTTCGAACCCAGCTCGGCCGGGTCAACATTTGTTCAGACCTCTTTTCGTGCCCCGTCTTTGAAATCGTGGTGAGCGAAAGAGTTAAGCCCTAAACGTTTAACGTTTTTCTTGCGTCGCTTTAGTAACTCAGTAACTCCATTCTCTTTCAACACCACCCTCCCCCCTGCCCAACCTCACGTCCCTTGCCACTCTGGTTGTCTCAACCCCCCCTGCCCAACCTCACGTCCCTTGCCACTCTGGTTGTCTCCCTCGATTCGCTGCGCTAAAGCGCAGCGAATCGAGGGAGACAACCAGTGTGCCGCACTCCAAGGCACCTCCCCACCCACATCCACCCGTCTGTTCTTTGAAAAATCAGACGAAGTGACACTGAGCAAAATGCCACGATGAGTAGAAGATACCAACACTAGTCCAGTGATACGCGTACTCCACCTCCCCCCCCCCCCCACCACCACCACCCTTCTCCCATGCACCTTTCTCCCGCTCCCCTCACCTTGCTTTCATTACCCACCTCATAAATTCCTAGAGTGCAGTCGTCATAAGGCATTCAGAGTAAATCAAATGGCCTGAAATGGGATCGCAACAAGTTAGCCACTGCCGAGCACGCTTATACTTACTCCCAGATTGGTCCCTTCCGTCAGCCCCGAGATACAGGCCTAAAAATAGAACCGTGCTGTACCAGCAAGAGGCATGGATTCTCCTGAGCGGCCCCTGCAGCTTGCAGGGATTCATGAGACTCTATGCCTCTTGTAGATGGACTGAAGCTGGCTTGGATGACTGTGTAGATAAACCAGTGGCAAAGCGGTCACCCGCTTCTGGAGTACGGCAGTGAGTGGACAGATAATAAATTGGACTGCCCAGGTTCTGCAGACCACATGCAGTTTTCTACAAGCTGCAAGAAGTATAGATCCTCATGAGCCCCTGCATGCGCAGGGGCTCAAGAGAATCTATACCTTTTGGTATGTCCGGAGCAAACCTGCAAGTATGTTCTTACGTCTCTTTTTTTTTTTTTTTCTCCGGCGAAAACGTCATGTATACAGTTGTTACTGTATATTTATCACTCCCGTAGAGCTAAGTACTTGGGTACTGTGTTTCAGCAGCAGTTACTTAGTAAGCATAGTATGCCTATGATGAATGTTTCGGTGTTAATGTTTGGACAATAATGTCATCCATTATTAGTGGAGTTTTTTTTATAATTACGTAGTTGCACCATTACAAGACCGCAATCCAAAACTGCTTTAAGCCTTCTCAATGATAGTATTACCTGTCCTATCGGTCCACTTTGCAGTGTTGTCTTGTCTCATCTAAATCTGTTAACCCTTCTTTTCACTGCTCATATTGAGTAGGCACACGTCTGTAACACAGGTTTCAGTAATTTCTATTGGCTCTAATGCGCTTCGGGGGGATCTCTCCGGCTAAAGACTCAAGACGACAGACGACTAACGACGACGAAAGAGTAGGAGAGCAGAAAAGTCATTACGACATTTGAAGTTCAGAAGTAGTTAGTTAGTCCTTTTGTCCAGGATTACTGTAAGATATACCAAGAACATCTGTAAAGCCGGGACAGATTGCGAACCGTCACAAACCTCTTGTGCCTTGAGCGGGCTCCTTTAACGTGAACCATGGGCGTACAATTGTACTGCCAGTGTTAAAACAGAGGCAAGGTCAGAGGCAGAAGAAAGACATTGTGTGCTACTTGGTCGGTGCAGTTTGCCGTACCGTTCCCAGCAAGCAAAGGTCCTCGGGCCGACGTCGGCCACAGTGGGCCCGCGCACGACAGTGCGCGGGCCCACTGCGGCCGACATAGGCCCGGGGACCTTTGACCTTTTGCTTACTGGGTTGGAGTTTGTTCTGCTCGATTTTTACCTAAGCTGGTCAGCTGGAAATTATCCGTCCCGCCGCTGGACTGTTGACAGACGGTCAGCTGCCTGTGCGTTAAATAGGCATACCTCA